>JAQGCS010001572.1:0-13243 GCA_034702105.1 Fuscozetes fuscipes | reverse complement strand
ATTTTTCCCAAAATCCATCATTTTGGTTAATTGACCTAACTGGATTTAAAATGTATTTAGTTGTATTAGAACATGATAAAATGGTCAGTTTTGGTCACAATTTTATCCCAGCCCTTCATCTCTGTGAGTTTTGAAAATTTAGTGCAAAAAAATCACTCGTGTAGCTCGGAAACCTTGCCCATTCCTCATTTAAAACTACTTTCTTACAAAACAAGATTGAAATAAACCCTCCATTAAACCATTTGCTATAACATTGAATTTTAGAACCCTTTCCGTGTGTTTTATTAATTATTATGTGAGTTCCAAAATTGCATTTGAAAAATGTGATTTTTAGAGTCAAAGGAGAAAAGACTTGAATATAATGTTAATACTAATTATCTCATTTGATTTCAATTAGTTAATTAGACAATAATTATATAAACTTTCAATAAATTAATTAACGATTAAAATAAAAGCAAAATTCAAATCTCTTATAAGTTATAATCCAATAATTATTTTGGAGGAAAATATTAAACAGCATTTTAATAAATAATATCGAGTCAATTGATTGATAAATTATTTGAATTGACTTTTATTGGTTCTAAGCAGTAATTTATACTAATATTTAGTAAAACTTGATATTAATTTTGCGACTGATATGCAATCGATTACTTTAAGCCCTAAACCACGGTGAGGGAGTGCAGCTCCACTCCGATTGAATATAACTAATAATTAAACTACATTGATATAAACTCTCATTTTTATTCTACATTATAGTATGTTATTCCTTTATATAAAAATGTTAAAACAATTGTGATTAACAATTGATGACCTTTTAATTAATAACAATTTCTAAGGTCAAGTGAATGCAGTGTCCACACAACAAAGCATTGCAGTGAAGAGTAGAGCAAAGGGGTAAGGCGTTTAAAATTTCAGGTGAAAGACTTCACTGCATTACACGTCGCATACATAAACATTGAGTTTATGTGGGAGCTGTTACAGTATGCCCATCATAGTAGTCTCGCTGTGAAATTATCATAGTAGTTTAAGGATTAAACAAGTTTTGCCTCAAAATGTAAAGAGTTGAGCAAAACATAGACTCAATGCTCCCCCAAACAAAATAGAGCTGGTCATTTTCAGCTCAAATGCAACAATCGATAAATTTTCTTGAATTCTAAATATTTGAGTCCAGACTATAATATAATAGTTACCAAAATATGAAAATTGTCTGATGTCTGGCCTTCAAATTGCAAACATTTACCCAAAACTGTCTGATAAGAAATTCCAATAAAAACCAAAGAACTGTTGGACACACAGTACACAAAATTAAGACAATTTTTGTCTATATTTATCAAATAAAGGGATTGACTGTTAAATTGTTTAATTTGAAAATTATACTCTTGGCATCAAATAAGAGTCACAATATTTAACAAATAAATGACTGGTCATCTGTTTTGTATGAACTTTTGAAACCGAAATAACTATTTTATTAATTATTCAAAATATATATTTAACCGAAATTTCAAAGTGAGTCTGGAAAGAGTCCTAATATTTAAAATTAACTATCAATTCAAACGAATTAAAAATAAATTACATTCAAAATTAAAAACCAAAAATGTTTATACACATAAATACATATTTATGTGACTTAAAGTATGAGCAAGAACAGCCAAAGAGCCGCAATTCTATAGTGTTCAAAGGATTCCTACATTGGAGATACTCGCGTGAAAAGTATTCACACAATTTAACTGAATTTTGAAAAGCAATTTAATCAGGTTCAAACATTCAAACAACTCAAATGACTTTATTGGTCTCTTTATTCTATGAAAATTAAATTGTGTTGGCAACTCAATGAAGTGTGTGAGCTTGATTATCCCTACACTAGACTGCCTGGTAAATAATCGATAGTCGATTGTATGCAAAGAATTTATTAATAAAAATGAGTAAAAAACAACAAATTGTAAGAACAGATTTTTTTTCAAAACTAATTAATTCCGAAATCATTGCGAGATTTCGAGACACGAAAGGAGTGGGTCTGAGGTTGAGTTCATTAAATTTTTAAAAAGGTAATACTTATACTGGTATTCGTATGAATGAAAAATTAAAAAATTTTCGAAATAAAAGTATATATTAAGGAAATTCGACGAATAATTTCATAACATTTAATAATTTTGACTCAAAAAGACTTAATGCGATCCATAAAAGAGAGGAAAATGTTAGCATAAAAATTATTATTTCTCCAGAATTTGATAATAGAATGGATTGTGGTTATGCTGTACTTATGCTGTACTCATTCCGCATCCCAGACATCACTGGAAAATATCAGACAGTTATGGGTGGGGTCTAATCATAAGCCATACGATTGGGCTTCGATTAATTGTGTCAATACTTTTTTAAAACAATGTTTTGGTCGCAAACAATATTCAGACCATTAAAAAGTTGACTGTTTTTATGCCAATTCGAGTTTGAAAATCGAGAAAAAATAATTAGATTTAATTACATAAAGTTAATGAACTTGTTGTGTATGTCTGGGCCGTCTGCCATGTCTGCAACGAATGCCATGCGTATTTGTCTGTCTCGTTTTTGATTCGCACTTTTCATTTCAAATGCTTTAAATAATTTAAACGACAAAATTCAATACAAACTTCATTTTAAATTAAGAACATCTCTATCGTAGGCTTTGGCCAAAAGAAATAATTAATTTGATTCAAATTTAGAGAAAAGTTCATTAAATAAAGGCTTTTTGATACGAATGCAAAATCAATTTCCTCAAAAGCGTCGATCGTTTTCCTCGTTCACTGTATTATCAGTAGATTTTATATTTGGCATTACATGAAAATCAAGGCCAGAGGACATAGAACTCTAATGACGGCAACCAATCACAGCCACAATTAACTATAAGCTCGACACTAGTTCTCCCAAAAATTACCTTATATTCAAAATTAATTATTTTTTGCGATTTTGAGTAATTAGAGTAACGGAAGAATTAGAGAGTTTTATTCAAAAAATGTATCCTTGAATCAAATTAATTAAAATTAAATATTGAAATCATTTTTCAAACATTAGAACGATTCAGAGTTATGGCAGATGTGACTGACATTAATAAACACTTGAATACTATATAAAATTAAATATTAAACACTTTAAACTCATCGACGCTATAATTTACTTTAGAGTATTGAATCATTTTTTCTTTAATCCAATGCTTTCGTGTTATCATAAAAAACAAATAAATTTACTCAAAATTGATTTAATTTCATATCAAATACTGAAACGTATTCTAATGGACTTTAATATAATTGCAATTAAGAGTAGAATTGAGGCAAAAGTATTTGGGCACATCTACCAATATATTGTCAACACTTATCCAGAAAATGGTGACCCCTTCCACACAAACATTTGTGTCATTAAATTTTCGATAGAAGAGTAAAACCTTAAATGAATTCGATTTGATCACAATCTCTAATTCAATATAAAATTTATCTAGCAAAATCAAATTGATTTGGAGACAATCTATTTAGAAAGGAATTCATTACAAACATATCTATAACTGATTTCCAGTTAATAATCAAAAATATTTATGGATTTGAAATTTGCAAGAATTATAATTCAAGGATTTATTCATTTTCTGGATATTCACTAAAATATTGTATTTATTAATAATAATTAGAAAATAAATAAACATATTTTACTTATGATTGCCTCACAAGGTTTAAGCCGTACAGGTCAGCACTACCCTTTTATGAGGATAACTCTCTGATACTGGTATGAGTATGGTTCAATGTAACCGTCACTGTAACTTTGATTATTTAAATGATGGTTTGAGAGGTAAAAGACAAAGAGTGTAATCATTTAACGGCTCATTTGCTTAACGCAATGGATATAAATTCGATTAATTTGTCGCTAATTTAAATAAGAAAAATATCCTCGAGAGTAAGTTCTAGCTCTTAACTGCTATGAACGAGTGTGCATTTTGTCCTTCTTAAGATCATACCTCCTTGAGCAAGCCTGCATCCTGTCCCTCTCGAGGTTGTGTTGGGGCAGGACACTATCAGATTATATACTCCGAAACTTGGTTATGGTGGTAAAAATTGGTAATAATTGAAAGTTTATTGCATGTGCTTATATTTGTTACATAATAATCTAATAGATCCTTTACCCAACTCTATCCTCAACTCGAATGTCTGTGTCTGAGACTAGACGTGAGTGACTCACGTGTTTGAGTATAGCCTAAAGGTGTGCGAACTCATCATTTGAATGATTTGTTAAATTAAAGCGGATTTAATGAGTAACCGATTGTTTGATAAAATGGTGTCTTTGATTAGAGTTAAATACCTTTGACTGATGTGTAGCTAAACTGCTCTGTCCTTTGAAGCCTTTGCCGCAATGATTGCAAACAAACTTCTTTTCATTATTTTTGGCCACTTTGTCGAGAGAACAATGGCTTCTCATGTGTTGCTGTAAATTAGACAACTGGATGAAGGCTCGGCCACATTCAGGCACCGAACACTTATAGGGCCTTTCGCCTGCAATACAAGAGAATCCAATTAGAAGAATAGTTGAGCGCCAGACCATAGAAAGCGCCTTAATGATCGTTCAATAGATCTATAGGTTGGCTCACTATTGGGATAATCTGGGATTGAGTTCAACTCATAGTCTTTGTGATAGTCTTCGATTACATTTATTCTGTGCTATACCTATAGAGACTGAATCTCTCTTCTCATTGACATCAAGTGAACACACATTTGGTGGTAGTGTTCAGAGCAGAGCATAACTGGAGAAGAATCGAAGCAAATGTAAGGAATAGAGAGAGGAGTATGGGCTCCGACATCAATCACTGTCACTTTTTGCTCTCTTCTGAAAAAATTAAAACATATATTACACACATCGGACCCGATTTGATGTTCGGCACAGATATTCATTGTATGCTTTCCATTGGTTGCAAACTTTTGTAAGTTTGGCACAACTTCTCTGTTAGTCTCAGAATTATAGTCACAGAAAGAGAAAAGTAGAGAATTAGAGGCAAAAAATTGTGTGATTCCAACAATGACTGAACCACTGATACAATCATAAGACTATCTGATGCTCTGATGCCAGTCCTATACATCATCACTGATCTGTTCTAAACATCACATTAGAGTCAATACCGAAGAGTATATTCACTACGACTGGGATTCACTTCTTTGCAATTGCTGTGCGAGTAATCAACACTCAGATAAAGGAATGGCTAATCGAGTGCTACGAATCAAATCATGTATTAGTTTGACTCAAGACATAAGAGGAGAGAACTCACGCTATTCTCATATCAAATACTTTATTGTCTGATAAGTTATAACTCATTTCTTTTGCTAATTATAACAAATGACTGCTATTTAGCGCTTAATACTAAACTTGTGGTCAATTAATGGGCAGAATGGGCACAATTAGTGTCATACCTGTGTGGAGTCGAGTGTGTTGCTGGACATGAGATAATTGTTTGAACTTTTTGTCACAATAACTGCATTTGTATGGCTTCTCTCCGGTATGTATGCGGTTGTGTTGTGCCAACTGATGACTGGACGTAAACGACTTATTGCAGTGTTCGCACGGATGACATCGACGTATTGCTGCTCCCGAACCCACTCCACTGCCAGACATTAATACTGACAAAGATAACAACATTCAACATAATACAAATGCTAGCAAATCTAATAGACCATATTCATTAAAAGTAGTTTAATCAACAATATGCTCGTTAAGTGTCACACAATAAGAGTTATGTAAGTGTCAGACAGAGAGGACTCAGACATTTTGGGCAGACATAGGGGAGAGGAGTTTTGGGTCTTACCTTTGGGTGTGAATTTCAAATATTCAATATCACAAAGACTTGAACCGACACTAAATGAGAATTGTTTTGATTTATTGATTGGATGTGAATCGCAATCAGTGGACCTTTTGGTCAGTACATGTTGAAGGACTTGGAGGCGATAACGAGTCTGTGCGCCGATAGCTTTCAACTCATTTAAATTATTTAAACTCAGTTTAAAGAGATATTAAACGAGACTTTGAGTCACTTTGTTGTCGACATTTTTGAGGCTTTAGTGAGTGGAGTGAAGCAGACATTTGGTGGGAAGTCAGCGCTCCCTCTATTGCCTCACGAATTCAAACTCACTTTTCCACTCTTTTTCTTCTTTAAACTAATTTTTCTCATTAAACATGTTTTGTAAGAGTATTTAACGTGTAATTAAGTGATCAAAATTTGGAACATTGGCTGTATTGTTGACCCCAAGCCAGCGCTCAGACTTATACGAGCGCTCACTCAGACACAATGAGACAAACCTCACATAACCAGACCACAGCTCACTCTCCAATATCACTCACAATATGTTTGATTTCTAATCAAATTCTCAACAAAACAATTGACTGCAATCTGTTGAACACATTTGCGACAAAACCACTGTTTGTCCAATAATTCAATTAATTGCTTACAAATTGAATTCAAATAAACATAACTCGCAGTGAATTCGTAGTCAGATTCCTATCTAAACATATCTAACTTAAGATCAAAAAAAGAATTCAAACAAAAATCAGATCAATGATTATAAACAGGATTACGAGTGAGACATGTGTTGTAACAAAATGTTTCAGGTTTAAACCCAGATCGCTAACAGGGCTTAAAACTGGCTATTATTGTATTATTGTCCGCTAATTCTCATTAAACTTTAACTTTTTTAAAACTTTTTCCTCGTTTTTATTTCTTTGAGTCTTTAAGATTTTATTCGAAACAAGTTTCAGACAAATTGAGAGTTAATTATTGCATTTCAATTACATTTATTTGAGACACAACATTAATTTTTTATATCTTTTTACCAGTTGTCCAAGTTCCAACAGTTCCATTTTTAGTTGCTATCTCGTTTTATATAAAAATAAACTATTTTGCGCCTAAATTACTTTAAATTCACGTAAATCAGAGTTTGACTTATTTAAGGCCATATTTTGCTCTTTTCTTATTACAATGGCAATTTTTAGAATAAATTAGTCCACCTTCAACATGGTAATCCAGGATATTTTGGACGAACCTCATTTTGCATCTATTTTAGGGGTGCGGAAAGTACCCGACCTCAGGGGGTCCCTCGGACCAAAAAGTCAGAGGGTATAGGGGGGTATTTTCCTGACTCGCTCGGCAAAAAACACAAAGGGTTCATTTTGCACTTTTTTCTGTCTCTCAAAAATTTCGAGGGGGTAGGGGTAGCGGCAGACAAATTCTAGGGGGTCTTCTCGTGACCAAAAATTATGGGGTATTTGTGCTATACTCCCTTCCGCACCTCTGGGTATAATTGTAAAGCTTTAGTCACATTGTCTGACAACTGTAATGCTCAATAATTTTACAAATTATTCTCAATCAGAGATGTCCAATAGAGGACGACCTCTGACCCCTAGAGTCGAAATTTTAGCAAACCCCCTCTCGAATTTTTAAAAATTAAGCATTACAGATATACTCCCCTCCCCTCGCAAATTTTTTACCTTACCTTAGTGTTTTTTCCTTTTATGCTTAAAAAAAGTCTCAAATATTGTTATTTCTATTAAGAAGTGGTTTTTAGCAACTTTTAAAAACTACTCCCTAGACCCCCTAGATATGTCGAGCTTGGTCATCCCTATTCTTAATCATATCTTAAACATTAGGATCCCCTTTAAACAAGAGCAAAGGGTGTTTTAGGAATGGCCTGAATTTAAATAAATTCAAACAAGCTTTGGATCAAATTAAAAGTCACTACATCTATAATCGAAAGTTATTTTTTTCTCTCAATTCACCCAAGAATACACACATCCTTGTTTATTATCATTATTTTCTCTCAGGTAGCTCCGTATATGCTAGAAGCTACGATACCCTCAAATCTTTCTCTTTTTAAAATTGTTTTGAAAACAGTCTTCAACAATAAATTTTAAATTTTCAAAATTTTTGAAAGCGGGGGGGGGGGGGGTGAGGTAACGCACAAAACTATATACTACAATCTTTCGATGTAGTGAAAAAATCCTTTTGGACATTAATAGTTTTGGTTTATTAGGTCCTAATATACACCTACCAGGGATGAGCAAGGTCGGCTACCTTAGAGGGCCCCCTCAGACCAAAAAATTAGAAGGGAAAAGGGAGTAATTTTCAAAAAAAGTGATCAAGCCTGAATTAAGTACGAAAAAGCCTTAAAAATGTGCTTTGCTGGAGCTCAAAAAGTAAAGGGAGTTAAAATCACCACCCTATGAAAGTCCCCACTTTCCGTTGGCAATACCTTTTCTTTTTCATCCCTGATACGCACCTTTGATACTTACAGCTAGAGTTGCTTATGATATAAGTTCAATAAATTCATCCTTAAATACTTAACCCAAAAAATATAAATTTAATAAATTTAACTTCAACCAGAGTGAAAAAGTCGAAACAGACTTGATAACAAAAACAAGTTGAAAAATTATTACCAATTCAGGCCTTTTATAAATGAAAAAATCAGAAGAAAATCACAGAATCGCAATAACCGTATTCCTGTGATTCTGATTAAGAATTATGTGATGAATATGTGTTAACTTTCGATTCTAATTATATTAATTAGTATTTCTTATTAACCCTATATTTATATTTATTGTTTTCTGACAAAATATAAATTTAATAAATAAAACAACACTACAGTACCTGTTAAATTCAAACGGGACATGGAGGTCATACATGAAGAAGATGACTTTTTTGATAATCTCGAACCCATTACTATTTGAATATATTTTTGAAATGAACTTGTACACCAATTTTTAGTATGATATATATATATGAGTAGGAATTACAGAAAGAGAAAAGTCTACTGGTTAGAACAAAATGTAAACAAATAAAAGAAAATTAAAAATGTGAATTCAATTTTGATTTCCAGTAAACAACTTTACTGTACTTTTCATTATGTCCCGTTTGAATTTAACAGGTACAATACTTACAACTGATAGGGGTATTGTACGTCGATCTAGCTTGTATTAAGGGAGTGAAGTGTGTTAATAATTTGTTCTTCAATTTGGTACCCTATATAGAGTTAATTTAACTGGATTTAAACTACATTTGAGCAATTTATGCTGAACAATTCATATGCTTTTCGATTTTTTAGATTTCATTTTTCTTAAAGATTCTGATTGAAGACCAATCAAATGAAAGCTAGTTTATAGAGATCTAGAAGAGGAATTGCAATTTATTAAAAGATGAGCCTTGAAAAGTGCACGGGTCGAATCTTTTCGCCCCTTTTCTTTATTTTGATTAGTTTAGCTAATTTAGCTGAATTTAAACTAGATTTAGACGTGAAAAGGTCAACTTAAGATAAAATGGCATTCTTGGCACTTCTGGACACCATTTTACCCCACTCCCACAGTATCCCACTGAGTTGGCGGACCTTGCCCTTTCTTCCTGACTCAGTGATAATCGACTCTATATAAGTCTCAGCAGAAGAGGAAATTTTCAATTTTTTATTTTCATGAAGGGTCATATAGATTTAAAACAACGCAATTTACAGTTGAATTTAATTTGAGGACGAAAAACAGCCCTTGCTATATAAAATATATATTGTTGAAGAGCTGAAGATTTTCTCTAACTAAAAAGGAGTACTTGGACGAGTCTCTTTTATAGCCTTATACAACTTTAGTGTATTAAACTAAACATAGGAAAAGTGCAGTAAAATTTTTTTCTGGAAATCAAAATTATCATCATCCTATTAAACTCAAAATAAATACAATTATTCATAAAATGGACAAGGTTTAACTCGACTATTAAAACTTTTTACCGAATATACACTGAATTATTCTTTTACAGTCTTTTCCACCGTTTTGTTATGCCACGTGCAAAATGGGTTACGTTTTTGCTGGAGTAAGTTAGGCATTTGTAGCGTTTTGTTACGTCCAATGCTGCGCAATGGGACCAAAGCATGTGAAGTGTGAGCTTAAACATTGCTGCAGTGCTTGTGTTTACTGTTGGCTCATTGCTTAGCATTGGACGTAACAAAACGCTGAAAATACCTAACATAATTTACACTTCGCATAACTTAACGGTGAATTTCACTGTATTGGTTATTATAACATAATATTATATTTTCGAAACTAAAGGGTTATCCTGTTTTCAATGTAGTGAATTTGTTCTATGAAAAATTACAGCATGATATTTTATTTTATTTGTTTATTTATTTGCTTGCTTATTAGATACAGCGTTTTCACCCATTTCACCCTATTTGTAAGTAAAGGGAGTATGGAGTCAATCCAAAATTTACCTCTACAATCGAAAATTCATCCTTTTGTCTTGATTTAAGTTTTTCGATACAACCTAAAATGTCTTAATTTATCAAGATGACAGCCTACTTTTCTTTTTTTGTGGTCAAAATTCGACTTTTTACAATAATAATATTATGACAGGCTCAAAATTTATGAGATTAAAATTTAGTAAGCTGAAAATAAATCTACTTTATTAATAACAAGTTTTTAGTTATAATAAGCTGGTTACAATGCACTCTGGACTTGATACTTAACTAATTTTCTGACCCTCTAATGGCGACAGCAATTCCACCATAATGTTATCAATACCTAAGTGTTTTCATTCAGAGGTAGTGGATTTTGAGAGAAAAATTGCCCATTTCCTACAAAATAAATCATAGGTGGAAAACGATTTGGGGGGTTCTAAATATTTTTTAAGATTTGTGACTCTATTTTCTAATATTTCTATTTGTTTCACAATTTTAGACAAATTTCTATTCATTTGTTTTATTCTGAATTGCGATTCAATTGTGTGCATCAAAAATATCATAAATGATAGGCCGGGGACTTATTTAATGCATTTTAAATTGCTCTTTCTATACATTTGGTACTATTTGAGGGCTAAATCACGACTCAATGAAATTTCAATAAATTACAGTCAATTATTTTGAACCGTCAATACTATTGTAATCTTTCCCATCGAAACATTGTCCAAAATCCCATTGACTTGAATTGTGAGCTCTTTATTAGATAATGTAGGATAATCACGTAGTAGTGGTCAACATGCAAAAGTAATTTGCTTCATATAACACATTAGAAGTAGGCAAGGACTACGATTTTAGCAAAATCGTAGTCTCATTGTCGTAATGATCCAATTTTTTTAATAGTTCCCTACATTTTCAAAAATATGACAGAAGTAAACGATGAGCCAACAGTTGACTCAAGCATTGTGGCAGAGTTTAAGCTCTCATACATCACATGTTTTGCTTAGCACTGAATGTAACATAACTCTGCAAATGCCTAACTTAAGCCAACAAAAACGTAACCCGTTTTACACGTTGCATAACAAAACTGTAGAAAACAATGTAAGCCTATCATTACATCTATAGCTAAAAGTTATTTGCTTCTCACACTTCACCCGAGGATTTGGGTACATCCTTGTTTATTCTTGCATTTATCTCTCATTCTCTCTTTCTGATTTGAAAATTGATTTAAAAATATCTTCAACAATGAATTTTACAATTTTCAAAATTTTTGAAAGGGGGGAGGGTGGCGGAGGGTGGGACACGCGAACAAAACTTTATACTACATTCTATTGATGTAGTGAAAAATTTGTCGGGGGGGAATATACCTGTAATGTTACACTTTTTTAAATTCTAGGGGACGTAAACCCAAAATTTTCGGTTCTAGGGGATAAGAAGTCTACCCCCTTGTGCATCCCTGTTTGCATGTCTACTACTGTTAGGGGTGAGTCATGTGTTTTTGTTTCGAATGTAAAAGACATTTATTTGTGACATAAATTTTTTCAAATAAGTTATAAATAAGGGTTTAACAGAGTCTGTAATATGAAAGAATAGCTAGGTGGTTTGAGAAATTCTAATTTAAATCATTAGGAATAGACAAAGGTGAAATGATAGTTCGAAAAAATTAAAAATTTACGTAAAGATTGGCAATTTGTCAGAGCAATAACTAGCAAAGATTGTAAACTTATAGGAATATCTCAGATATTTTTGGTCAAGTACAGTGGTGGCCAAAGGGGGTCAACCTCTTACTCCCCTTTAGAGTCGAAAAATTGTCATTCAAATCAGATGAGTTTTGACCCTCATCCTAAATTTTCCAAAAGTTACATTACAGGTATATCCCCTAGAAATTTTCTTCAACCGGACTAGAGCAGTTTTGCTTGGCCACCCCTGGTCAAGTGGTACATTTATTTTCGGTGTATAGAGAGTTTACGATTGTAAAACTATCCCCGTTATCTTATTTTAGATTGAATTAGCATCTATGAAAATATTCTAAATATTCTTCTTGATAAAATGCCTTGTAACTTTTAAATAAATAAAATTGGTGCACTCTTTAAATTTTCATTAAGAAGGTCAGAGATAGCTAGGTAATTTTAGTTTTAGTGAAAATTCTTGAGTTTTCGCAGTATTTTAATGTAAAACCTAATAGAGATGAGACACGATCTAACATTTATGCACAATGGCATAAAATGGGATTGCAAGTACCAAAAGCTACCATTTTGTCAAAACTACCATTGAATTAACCCCTTCTGACTAGTGATGGCCAAGTTCCTTCAACTTAGGGAGGGGTCTCTCTATCTCGAATTCAATGCGGTATAGGGAAGGATATTTTAGTTTAGTTAGTGTTTTACTAAGAGGGAACCAAATTAAAAAAGTTTGTAAGGGGAAATAGGCTCAAAATTCATGGGGAATATCCCCTGTGACTATCAGTCCCTCCTTTAAGGTGAGAGTTATGCTGTTCTAAATTTATAAAACATATTTAAATCATGATGGTTAGACCCTTGATCTTTTATATTTTTATCAGATTGATTAAAAATACCGAAGAGGTCGGAACTTTCAATTTTTCAGAAATTTATGTAAGGTAATTTTGTGCAAAATATGCTTGTTTGAAACAATGATTACTTCTGACAAGGGGACCAAAAGCAAGATTTTTAGAAACCCCCTGAGTTTGAAAATTCTGAAAACTCACCTTAGCAAAATAATAAACATCTTTCGCAATGGAAAATTTATGGACCAAAAACGAAGAGACATTATAAGTCTCTAGATTTTGCTAGTTTATCTAAAATTCAATCATTTTGCCCTCCATTTTGGTTAATTTAGTCAATTTATAGCAATTATAGTTAATTTATCTGGTTTTAAACTGTATTGCCCATTACAACCCGATTTGGCAAATTTTTTGGCCAATTTTGGGGCAAATCTGACCCTGCAAACGCGCGGCAAACGCGAAGTTTTTGCCGAGCGAAACGAGGCGGCAAATTTTTTTGAAAAATTATCTCCCACTACCC
>JAQGCS010001571.1:0-13243 GCA_034702105.1 Fuscozetes fuscipes | reverse complement strand
GAATTAAGTGAAATGCATCGAAGTGTCACTAAAAACACATTCAGATCTTAAACAACAAAAACAACTGATTTTCAATTTATTTAATTCTTTCATTAAATCTTTTATATGAAATATCCTTTTTATTCTGTAAACCTTCGAATTTTTGCTACTTCACAAAAACCATGAACGACTGTATAACCGAATCTTTGACTAAAATGCAATTGTTAAATGGTAAATGCTCAAAGCGGTCAAATGGGGTATAACCTATACAACTGTTCTCAAAATTGAATTTACAATTCAGCAAGCTAATTTTTATTTTCGAATGGCCAAGTCAAGCCAAGAAGATAATATCGTCTGTTATAAATAGAAACTGTACATGGAGGAATGTTAATTTTCTCACACAAATCCATTGTTCAGTATATTCAGAATAATTAATATAAACATTGAATTTAAATGTTTTGCCAAATGTAAGGTTTGGATGCATAAGACTCAGAGCCCGAACGTATCATTTGGTTCAAAGTTTTCGCCCTACGCCAACAGCTTCTGATATATTCACTGATCAACTGGTGCTCATCTGATCGCCTCTTTTCGGTAGTTTTAGTTCATTAGAATACTAAACAAATTCTTAATAGGTGACAAAAGCAATATCTGACCTCTAAAGTCATTGTTAGCCATCTCTTTGTATCTCTATTTTGATAACACTATTAATTAGATTTTAATGTCTTTTATCTCAAATAATTATAAACAAAAAAATCAATTTTTATAATTTTTTTGAATTCATTATTAATTTGTTATACTTTTATCTAAAAATGACATTTGAATAAAATATTTACAAATAATTTTAAATATTCTTAAAAATAGAAAAAAATATTTCAAATGTATTTGAGCTGAAAAAGTATTAAAAAACATCAATTGATTGCAATAAAGAGAAAAACCTTTGAGTGGACTTACATTTTAATAAACATAACCACTATTAATATCCGCCATATTTTTCCTAAAAAATTTAAAAATAGTGAAGAGTTCATAAAATGTATGTTAAATGCAGTACTTGTAGTGAAGACATAACATTTGAGGCCATATTGGAAAGCCTTCCGGCCACTTGAGTAACACCATCGCGAACTCCTTCTTTGATATCGTAGAGATTGGGTCCACTAAAATTACTTATCGCTGTTCGCGAACTTTGAGGGGTTTGTCTTCCGAAGTAATCGTCACTACTTATACTATTCGATCCCTCAAAACGATTCAGATTCGTTCGCTGTTCGTACTGTTAGGAAAGATAACCCATTTATCACTTTTGATGTAAACATATATCAAACGTTAATTACATCCAAATCTCTTTTTCCACCAAAAAACTGATCGGAAGAAATGGCTTTCGCGTCACCGAACTTCTGTTGGGCATCACTTCCAGACGAAAGGCTTGAATTATCGGTAGATTTTGGTTGACTTCTAATTATTTTTAATTCAAATTAGAAAATAGTGTAAAACAAATGAAGACATGCCTCGAGTGCTCGAAATCAATAGTTTCAATTGTATCCATAATATCTGGCTTTTTGTTGGCCGGCTTTTCTAATTCTGACCAAAAGTCTTCAAAATCATTATCAGATTTGGATTTATAGTCAGATTTGCCAAAAGGCGTGTCTTTGTATTTTGGAGGACCGGAAGAGAAGCCGAGTTCTAACATCATGAGTTCTCTTTCGACTTCCTTGACTTTTGAGTTTCGAGAAGTGTTGGGATTCGGTATCTGTTCGATAGTCTTCATATCAGAAACAGCTGAATGAGAGACAGCGCTGCCTTTAGTCCGTGCACTACTAAAACCCATTCCTAATCTTTCCAATTGATTGGCTTTATTTGGATCAATAGATCGCATCTTTTCTTCGGTTTGTTTTTGTTTTTCACTTAAGTCCTGATACGCCAAACGAATCGATTCGATCCGTTCTTCGGCCTCCTCTTCATTCAACATCTGATCATTTTTACCAAAATTATCTCTCATTTGATCGGCTTTTATGGCATCCTCTTCCAGTTTATTAAAATCAGTCAAAACCTTCTGAGCGCCCAAACCTTTCTTCGACCCAATCTTAAAAATAAGATATTCATTAGAATCAATAATATGTTTGAAACTTTCTATGACGAGATCTCATTTTATTGAGACCTCGACTCAAACTGAATCTCAATTGTTTTCGCAGGAATTCTCAAGAATTTATAAGTCACTGAAAGTACTCAAAATGCAGACGTCCTGCCACTCAAACTATTTAACAAATGTTTAATATTTACCCCTTTTTTAGTGTTTAGTCTTTTGTTGCCAATCAGAGAAGACTTATATTCTTTGGCCGAACCTTCGCTTTGAGTATTGGCGAGACTCACGTTCGGACCGACAGCGTTATCGGTTGCAGTGTTTAGCGATTTCATTGAATTGGATATCGAAGTACTACTTGTATTAGGAAATGACTTCTCATTTTGGTGTTCAGACCAGAAATCTGAAGGATTCTGATTCGAAGTAGTGGTTGAGGTATTGCTGGATGTATTGGACGGCAATTCCACACAATTACCATACATTTTGAGACTATTAGCGACAATTTGGGTCAATTTGTCGCGATATAGTTGTGCCGCTCGACTCGAGTACTTCTGCTGCGCGTCTTTTGTAGTACAGTTGTGATCAGTGAAGAACTGGTGCTATAATACAAATTTGATTACTTAAGGAAAGGAAGGCAGTGAACAGACCGCCGCTGCGTTTCCTCCGCATTGCATTGCTCTCAATTGAGTCCAATTCCATTTGGTGTCCAATTCTGATGAGCGCACAAATGATATGTGGACTCCGAGTGATCGGTGAACTGCTGAACAGTCGATGCAAATGAAGACACCATAAGTGATGCTAACCCACGACGGGTTTCGGGCCCCACAATCGAAACAGGCCTACAATCAAATCCACAAAATTATTAAAATTTTAAAGCTGTAAAACACGTGATATGAAAATGACGTGGCTTTCATCTTGCACTCAATTTGGATCAATTCAAGTGATGCCGTCAATAAAGTGATAGAAACCTTATTAGATGTGTTGGCCTTCAATTTGGCGAAAACGGCGGACAATTGCTGTAGAGTTGGCGCATCCAAAGACATGATTGAGTGGTCAATGTTTGAGACAAATATTACTCACACTTCTGTCTATTGTTTGATTCGTTCATAAATTATGTTCAAAACATTTTGTGTCACTAATTATATTCAGATTTAATATCCTATGAATGACAGCCTATTATAATATTATAATAAATTAGTAGTAATTGTATTAATAATTTTTTCTTCTTTTGAATAATCGCTTGTTTTATTAAATTAGAGGAACAGTAATGTCCTGTTTTTACCATTAAATCATATCAATTTATTTTTAGCCTTGGCAAATTGTGCTAAAAAACTAACTTTTTCAAACATAATTTAATAGACCCTTCTTGCACCTACCGTATTACCTCAAAAAATGTGGCATGCCGGTATAATTGAGGTTGACCATATTTCTAAAATTGTATCTATGGTCCTTACCGGCATGCCGGTATAAACGAGGTGCAATAATTTTATGAGAACACATCGAACTTTCCATTTTGGCAATAACTTTGCAAATGAATGTAAACTCTTATTTAGGCAAAGTTTTTATAATCCTTTGTTATCATATCTTAACACTTATCTGCTGAGGTATTCAGTGAATTTCAAGTAAACAACTCGTGACTATATTAGTGCATACAAGTTTCAAGTTCAAAAATACCCCGAGGTATACCGGCATGCCACATTTTTCGAGGTAATACGGTACTCAGCAATAATCAAAGCTATCATTTGTGAATCAGGCTCTAGAAACTAGGTGAATATATACTGGTGATAGAAACTGGTTCATTACGAGATAGCTTGAAGGGAACTCCATTTCATTGATGTAAATTTACAAAAGTCAACAGTAAATACTCTATTGATTGACTATTAATTGATAAGTTTGTGAATTTTGTCCAATTGATAGAAAGCAAGAGTCGATTCATTGAATAGAAGACAAAATAACAATTTATTCATTAATTTTTACAAATATATAAAATTTTAATAAAATTACAAAAATTCAATAATTAATCAAATATTTGGCAGACATTCACACAAAAAGTCGAATGTTTTTTCAGAAAAATAGTTTAATTTGAAGGCACTTTCCATTTGTTTTAATGGCAAACAATAAGGCACTCGATTTCATGTGATTCACATTTCAGAAAGTTTTTGAATCATCGAAAAGATGGCTAATAATTGGCAAAAATCTATTAATAAGATGTATCCATCAGTTTCCACACATATTTAAATTGTTCTCAAATTTAGTTAATTGAATTATTTTATAATATAAATAATTCTTTATGATTTATGCTTTTAGCTAGATTATCTGATGGCGTGTGTGTGTGTGTGACGATGGCAAGTCGAAAACTTTCTGTAAATGCAGAATTCTTTTGATTAATGTTGAGATCAAAAGAGAAATTATTTTGAAATGTTGTGCAGAGTATCTAAACGAGTGTTGAAAAGGATGGGAAGAATTGGCACTAATTGTTGAGCACTGGTATGAATTTGTCGAAAGTAAACTCAATCTTGTTTTCCACACGAACTGAATTCAGGGAACAAATGACAGTGAAGTGAAAGGAATCTGAAAAATTCAAATTAAACTAATATTAGAACTAATGTGTAGAAGAGGTAATTGTGTGATCTGGTGTGTACCTGGTCTGGTCTTTGTTTCTGTCCAAACCATTGTCGATGGAAAGAGTGTTGATTTGATTATCAAATCGGGAATAACTGAAAGTTATTTGTTGTGAGAGAGCACTGAGTTTGAGAAACTTCATGGGCTCTAAATGGGAGTGCAATCTGTCGATTACTGTGAGCCGTTTGGAGAGTAAGTGCTCTACAATGTATCCGAGAGTGACGTCGTCGGGCAGTCGTATCTTTTCGCCAATACTAATGAACTTTCCACCGCTGGCGATGGGAATCATTTTGAGAGCCAACGCACGACTCAGACAAAAGCCGGCGCCGCCGGTCGCGAACCAAAACGATATTTTTGAAGCCTTATTATCTCGACTCACGATTTCGAGCGGCTGTCGAATACTTGGTTTTCCTAAATACCAGTCTTGCAAAGGATCGTAGTTTCGGAGTAATTGCACCAATTGGGGAACATTCACATAATTGTCGTCATCGAAGTGACAAAACCACCGCTTATTGCTATCAATAAATGTGTCGAATTCTACACTCATTTTACAGCACAACGCCTTCCTATTCAACAAAATTCAATTATAATTAAATTTAACCATATTAATTTATATAACAAATTAGACTAAGATCATACTCTCGATACACAATTCTTTCAATACTCATTTGTATAAATATGAAAACCTAAGATTTTAAGTCAGTAATTCATAGACAAGAGTTAATATACTAGTACAAGCCGAGCGAAGCGTAAATTTTTGCCATACTCCATTTTCCCCTTTGATTTTTTTGGTTGTGAAGACCCCCTCCCACCTAAGGTCGCGTATCCCTGATGCAAATGTCTAATTAAGAGGGTAAAAACAAAGGCAAAAACATCTGCTCCTCACTCCTCTCGAAATATCTTTTCGGGTTATAATGTTAGCACTTTTTAAATGACTGTATCGAACAAAAATGCCAAAGAGGGTCACTAAATGCCTAAAACATTCTTGGAGTTGAAAAATGATGATTATTCTACTGGAAAAGCCTCAAAGTATTTTAAATTATAATAAGTGAAAATATCGAAATATTCCCTTCATTTTTAAGAGAGATAAATATGCAAAGGAGAAATATTCAAGCTCCCTGTTCTATAACAAACAACAATGCAGTGAGGCTTTTTAGTCGTTCACATCAGGGATGCCCAAGGGGAGTATTTTTTTAGTTGTCCCAAAATCAACTTAGATGTCCCCTATGATCTCTCAAATGACCTCTAAAATGATTTTTCGGTAAAATTTTTGGGAACCCCCTAAATTTCCGAAAATCCAAAAAATTTTCATTCAAATCCGATGAGTTTTGACCCCCATAGATTTTCGAAAATTTACGGAAATTTTTGGTGACTTATATTTGATGTCCAGAGTTCGGTAAAATTGTTATTTTGTTGATGCGAGCATCCCTTCATACCCCAGTAGAAATACCCCCTTGGGCAACCCTGGTTCACATGATGCGTAGTGGTGTACACATAAATGGCATTATTTAGTATACAAATTATATTTTTAGCTTATAATTCACTTTTTTTAATCAATTCTTTTCTCTAAACTTTTTCCAATAGGACAAAAATTTGATCAATTTTAAGATCATTGTCAGTGAAAATGACCGAAAATGAAAATACTGAAGTGATTTCAATTGATATTCTTACGATTTTAATATTAAATTTGAAACTGCTAAATCTGGTATGACCTGGAAGCTTATTAGGAATCATGAAATATGTGCGGAAAATTTTTCAGAAATATCCGCAAACGTACGCCAATAACATGGATTCTTGTGGAACTTATATGTATTCTCTGTTATATTTTATATGTGAAGTATAAGCTATGCGTTTGCCATAACTTTACTCATATATTGTGTATGCATTTCTAACATAGAGAACAAATGTAAGCTCCACAAGAATCCATGTTATTGGCGTTCGTTTGCCGGCATTTCCGAAATATTTTCGGCTCATACTTCATGATTCCTAATAAGCTCCCAGGTCATACCAGATTTAGCCGTTTCAAATTTAATATTTAAATCGTTAGTGAAAAAAACTCCTGAATATAGAAATATTTGTTGAGTAACTATTTTTTCGGATATCGGATCGGATAACAAAATTTTAGCCTCGGATACGGTTCGGATCGGATAATAGTTATCAAAATTTCGGATCGGATCGGATATGAAAAAACCTATCCGACCTTCATCTCTAATTCCAATGTTAATTGATTTAATTGATTAAATCAATACAAAATGATATTAACTGTAAAATTATTAATGACACATGCTAAAAACTATTGAATGTTTTATGGTCAAAAATTGCGTTTATTAGCGGCATTGAATAAACGGTATTTCAGCCAGTACACTCTTCGAAATGTTTCTTTAATGTTGAAATATTTTATATATTGTCAAAGGGCATGTTTGCAAATTATATTATAATTTTCTGTTTAAAAAGGAGACAATTCTTTATAGATATTTGCCTTTTACCAAATTCGTATAGCCTTTTAGAAATGAACATGTTATATATTATTTTTCTATTAATTTGCTAATTTTGTTGAGATAATACAATTCATAATTAGTAATTACATTAATTACGACATGCTACTATATTGATCCTAAGATATTTATAATGCAAATCCCTATACAACTAAACTCTATCTATACTTTATCTCAATTATATGCCTTTGTATTTTGAATGATAGATATATCAAATTATAAATAAAAATTCTTAAAAAAAAATTGTCACTTAAAATTAACAAGATATTAATAATTCTTTAATTTTAGAAACTTAAGAAATTTCTAGAAACTTTCTAATTTTGATAGACTACAACTAATCTACTATAGATTATTATCTTTTTTACAGAAAGTTTTGTTTCTAATTATTCAAATAATTGAATTTAATTGAAATGTTTACTTTAAATGAGAAATGAATGAACGCCTTCTTTATTTAGACAGACTTTTTAAGCACTTATTTCGTGTTCTTATCAGTGATAACCTATGAATTACATAAGCGGTTCACTAATTTAAGAATTACTTAATTTTCTTAATTACTTATTTGTCTCTAAATCTAATTGTTTATCATTTTTAGATCAAAACAATTATGACTTTTGGTTTTCTTTCGACACAAATTAAAAAGATTTGAAACGATCTAATTTATAAGAGAAAACATCTGCCAATGAATTAGAAATATAAAGGAGCTTAGCACTGCCAACGTTAGTATGGCAATGCGGGTAAAACTTAAAATCAAAAAGCACATAGCACAGTTCAATTATTAGGTGCGTAAATATATTTGAAAATGAAATTGGTTTTTGTAATCATTGTAAACGGTTTAAGTTTTTAACATATTCTTAAAAGAATATGAAAGAACTATGTGGGCAAAATATTCTAACATGGTAACCAAACATATTAATATTCAAAATCTAAGAAAAAATGGAAGGTTTGCGAAGGTCATAGTCCTAGCTAATACCTTGATAAACTTTGTTTGAAAAGTAGCTAAGAAAGAGGGATAGTGGAAGTTTATTAGAATAAGAACCATTAGAATAGGATTACAAAAATCTGTACAGTATCTTGCTAAATCTTTAGAAACATTAACCCCATTGTAATCTGGGTAAATTTTTGAAATAATGTGCTAGATGTCTCATATTAACAAACTTAATGTGTTTAATGACTACATTAATGATAGAAAATATAGTTATCAAAAAAAAAGTTTATATAATATTCTGTCGAAAATTTGAAACCAAAGACACAAAAGTTTATGATTTGTATGAGAGAAGTATTGAGTGTTTTGGCATTTTTCGGTCCATTCATTGACAATAAGGCCCTACAGTTAGGCATAACATTTGAGTGGCCTCTCATCAGACGTCTTGCAGCTGCTCTCTTACACACGAAAACTTGCAAAACAACATTCTATGGATCTATTCATAAGATATCGACAAAGACCTCATTGCTATTTGACTAAAAAACTGGGAATGCAGTCACTGGCGCTACAGTTGACCCCTACCAACCCCTATAAAGTTTTGACTGTTACACAGCTCAACTGGCACTTCAAGTGCTCAACAAATAGAGAAATGTGGTCTTCGGATAATCGATGCAAAAATTTTAAGTTCTAAGAAGTTTAGGACCTCATAAAGAGATTTGGTTTGAGGCTAACATCAGCCCTAAAACCAGTGATTCTGAGCTACTGTACGCCAATGTCTTCCAATACCTAACACTAGTCTCCGATTATTGATTAGTCTATTATTTGCAACAATTGTCTGCATTTCAAAACCATTTCCCCCAAAGTCTGAAAAGCCTCTATGATAAAGCCTCGTTCGATAAAATAATCAGTTTTCAGACTTATGCCAGATAAGAAATAATTCGTTAAAATATTAAAAAAATGAGAGATTTGTCACATTTATGCCCAAATACTTGTACCATATTATCTCGGAAATAAGGTCATGCCGGTATATAATTGGAGTTTCAGGATTTTGCCGGCATGCCGATAAAAATGAATAAAATTTTAGAATTATTCAATTAATAAATAAATGAGAATTTAAAATAATGGAATGTTTTTGCCCATCACAAATATTTATATAAATTAAATTATATCTGATTAAAAAAAATCCATTCTATCTAGTGACTTAGATATTGTCTAAATAAATAAAAACGATTGAAATTTATAATTTGACATTTTTATTCTTAATCTCTTAATCCTTTTCTTTTTACTCTGCCGTCGACACCATGAGTTTTTAACAAAATGGTCATATTCATTTTTTTACCGGTATGTCAAAATTTTTGAGGTAATGCGGTAAGAACAGAATGAGTGACAATAAAAACTTTGATTTTGTCATGAGCAATTTTTTGAAATAATGTGAGATCAACAATAAATGTCCACCAATAGAGACAGTTCTCATTATAACTTATAATTTATGAGCAGGGGTCGCCAAGGTCGACCTATAGGGGGTCTAAGGGACAATTTTTTCCATAAGTAGCTAAAAACCACTTTTTGATGCAAATAAGCGCATTTGAACGCCTTTTTTAAGCGAAAAAGGCAAAAAGGGAGATCAAAGGAAAAAACTTTAGGGGATATATACCTGTAATGGTAAAATTTTCAAAATTCTAGGAGGATAAAGGCAATATTTTCGACTCTAGCTATTCGATCCCTCTTGGGCACCCCTCATATTGTTGCAAAATTTACTAATTTATTTTAAAATTGTATTGAATTTGTGTGAATAAGACATAAGGACTGTCCAAGGCACTGTACAAGGCATAAGGAAGGGCAAACTAGCCTGTTATGTGATGAGGAACAGTTCGTATTGATTAGATGTCGACCCGACTTCTCGTTATAGTAGGGGTCGTCCGCATCAGTAAAGAAGAAGGTCTAAAAATAAGTATAATTAGAAATTTTGTGACTCTATTCATGTTATTTGGTTTATATAATGTTGAAATTGGGTTTAAAATTAATTTGTTACCTGGTCCTTGGCTAGATTAAACCAGGTTTTTAAAATGATGTCGAGTCGTGTTGAATGAAACTTTTTAGTTGTCTTAACGCTAATGAATATATCATTCAATGATATTCTCATTTGTTTAAGTCTTTTAGTATTTTCATTAAAAGAATTATTGACTAAAATATCGTTAATTTGTGTCAAATGATTGCCATTCGATGTCTTTTGTGAATCACTTTTGATATGGAGTAGAGAACGGGGGGCTCTTTCTCGTGAGTCAGATGAGTCCCAATTGTGGTCATTACTGAGCGATGACGAAGAGGGTCCAGTTGGAGACGTGACCCAAATGACCAGCAAAAGTGCATAGAATATGCAAAAAGTGATCACAACTGCTCTTTGAGCCAATCTTCTGGCCCTCAGAGGCATTTGCACTGATTTAGTACTACATCTATCACTCGATCACAACAATGGTTCCAATAATACACAAGTTTTTCATTCAAAACAAAACTTCTTTTAATCAATATTAAGGCACTTTTGAATGAAAACAATCAAAATATTGCGAAACAATCGGAGCAGTGATTGCAGTGACTGACTAACTAAACAACTGGTTCAACAAGTGTCAGCCATTACCAGTTCTAAGCCAACCCAGTGCTCAGCACATATCACTTGTTTGAGTGGTCTTTCTCTAACTCTGTATCAAAGGAGGAGCTCTTGCGGAAGGACTCATCTCAGCGACCAATGGCTCAGATTTATAATCGAGTGAAAGTCCAATACATTTCATATCTCCATCTGCAGTGATTTGATGTACAATGTACATTGTACATTCTTCAAACTAGGCTATTAGCTGGCTACTGCCTAGGTTGATGTTTTATTCCGAAAAGACAACTATTACAATTTGTTAATTCCTTTTAATCTTAATTGTTTTGTAAACTTTAATTTTCTCATTCAAATTATCTAGCTTTATTTACATACATTTTTACAAAATAGCAGGGATGGCCAAGGGGGGGGGGTAGCTCGAAAACCCCCCTAGAGTCGAAAATTTGGCAAACCCCCCCCCCTCTAGAATTTTTCGAAAATTTAACATTACAGGTATACCCCCCCCCTCGCTCGCGTTTGGAGCTTACGTCTCTTTGTGTTATCCGCCGAGCGAAGCGAGGCGGCAACTTTTTTCGGTTTTTTTGGCGGCAAATTCAAACCACCCCTAGAAAAATTTTGAAACCCCCCCCCCCCTAGAGTCAAAAAGCTTGGTCATCCCTGGTTAACATATCGGCAGGATAATTTATCAGGCTAGTTTAAAATTAAAGTTTAGAATAAAATACGCATAATGATCGAGATAAGTTTAACATTGGAATTGCAAGCCATTTTTACTAGACATAGAAATTTATCATAGCATGGTAAAAAGTCAAATGTATAAAATTGTTACACTTATGGCAGAAAAGGATATTTTTTAAATTATGAAAAATTGGGGAAAAAACTGTAAAACTTTGATTCGATGACAACTCAATCGCCGATTAAATCATTTTTCAAATAATTTGGTTCAATAGTCAAAGAATTTTGTGTCAATACTATAAAGGACTACAAAATTGCAGCAAACAATACAAATGATTGAAAGCTTTATATATACAATTGTGTAGTTTTAACAATCAATTTACCAACATCAATTATTTTAAAAAATAGATTTAACTTTTGCCTTCTTCTTATCACAACAATCACTATAATTGTGGTTAATTTGCCCCCAAATAAGAGTTATCGAAGAGAATCAACAAAATTAGTCTCAAAGCTATACCCGATTCTAGCATTTGATCCCAATTTGAATGTAATCTATAAACGCAATCAATTGATAGCGAAGAAAAGTGAATCACAGCATCTGATTAGTGGTAACGATGTCTCGAACCTCAATATAGGATCACATATAGTGATCACTCGTTCAAAGTAATTGACTTATTGTCAAACAATGCTTGAAATCAAAGCAGACCTCAATTCAGACCTCAATTCAATGCTTATTCTGTAATAAAAGCGAAAATATTTGAATTTGTGCCTAAATGTAAGCAATAGATAATTAGGACAAATGTCTTAACCAATAAGGCATTGATTGTCAGTCCATAGACTAAAGCTTTCCTTCAATTGACTCAAACGTCACAATTGTTTTGTTTAAACTGATTGAGAGTTTGATGAGAGAAGTGGCGATCAATGGTCACAAATGGTCATATGGTTACCACTTACTAGCATTCATTGGGAAAGCAGGGAGTCTTCGGCGGTTCCATTTGACTCAAATGTGACGACAAAACATCGAAGCAAAAGAAGCACATTTCGGACGACACAATCATCGAATTGTGGCGATGGATGGCCATAGAAGTGGCCGAACCATTGCAGATATTGAAGGCAGCGTTCGGACAGACATCGAGTGGGTTCGAGTGAAGAGTAATCGCACAGCAATTGTTACTCAACTTCTGCTTTTTAGTACCACAACAGCCACCAATTCCCGCAGCCATTCCTCCTCAGCCACCAATTCCGAGACAAATGAACGCAAATGAGACCAAATCAGATGATTGCGACCAATGGAGACTCTCTTTGTTACCATCCACTCAATTGACACCAAATCCTTGAGTAAAGAGTCAGTAAAACAACAGCTGAAGCCAATTGAGTCACTGCTCGCGACTGCGCACAACTCTCTTCCCAAGTCTGCTAATGTCTGGCAATACGTCACTCCCTCTCAACATAACATCATTAGCAGGGATGCTCAACCTTAAATCAGGGAGGCACTTATAAGCTTTATATTTATGTTAAGATTCATGAAACTACTCTTGTTCATTCATTAAATAAGTGACAAAAAGTTAATTAATTCTTATTCAAGCATTTACAATTTATGACATTTGAATATCTTTCATACTTTACTCATTTAAGTTAAACTTATTGTTTTCGCTCTCAACCTTGGTAATTTTGTTACACTTTATATGAATATGATCGGATCCATTTAGTTGATCGTATTATCAGTTCATCGTATTGTCGAAATTTTGTACTAGGGACCAGGAGCTATTAAATTTTTTAGTTAAGTAATTTTATATTATCATATAGTACTGTAATTGACCACTGGTCAAATTATCCAATGACATATTTTTGAAATTCCTGAAGAAAAATGAGCTTTTCAT
>JAQGCS010001570.1:0-13251 GCA_034702105.1 Fuscozetes fuscipes | reverse complement strand
CCTCCATGACACCCTTGGCAACTTTCTATTTAACACAAACGATAGTTGTGTTTAACTAAATGTTCATTTGATTACTTTTTTCTCAGTAAAAATCGATTCATTTGAAGACTTTTGGGACCAAATAAAACAATATTATATCAGTTATCAGTTGAGACATTCGTTTTCTAAAGTAAATTTATTGCAAAAGATATGGAGCAAGGAACTCTAACAAGCTTTAATTATCAATTTGATGTGAAACTTTTGAATCGAGGTTTGCTTTATGTGTGGGCACTCACACCAACGCCAATTCCGAAAAAATCCTCTGAATATTATATTTGGCTGAATATAGCCTCTGATTATAAATGAGTGCTTAAAAATTGTCAGATAACTCACAAGAGAAAAGACTATACCTATCAACAATCTAAAGCACTATATGGGATATAGGAGAGGTAAAGGAGGGGGTATTTTTCAAATTTACCAAATATTTTAAAGGATTTGTATCAGGATTGAATGGTGAAAGAAAGTAGCCATTTGTCCACTCTAAACTAAAAAATGGAACCAAATTGGCATTTTTCAACAAGTTGCGATTCAGCGCTCAAATCACTAGGTACTTCAGATATACCCCCTTGGTTTTACCTGATAGAGAACGTACTTGTAATGCAAACTTTGAACTTTACAAAGAGTAGTTCTAATAAAAGTGTCTTTACATCAGAATATGTTAAGAACTTAACTGATTGGCAATCAGTGAATGCAATGCAATCAAAATTTCGTTTTTATTGTTTTATAAATTATTTGTTTTGTTAACACTTTAGTTGAATGCAATTGAAGTCAAAACAAAACATATTATTCTAAATTCAAATTATACACTATTGGGCACCAAAACCGGGCCTACGTCATGCTAAGTCTATGAGAGCAAAACTCTATACAGATAAGACTCATTATAGTAAACAAGTAGATTATCTTTTATTCAAAGTTTGATACTTATCAACACTTGTGATAATGAATCAAATGCATGAAAAATTGATTTTATTTCATTTATTTGTCATTTTGTCGTTTAATTGAATAAAATTCTTTCTATAAAGAGCCTAGACTGTATCTCATTGTACCAGGTCCGTTGTTGGTGCCCTATAGTTTATATATTTGAAGACCAAATCAATCAAACATTAAATTATCTGTTGTTTTGATGTCCGTCACGAGTAGTGGTCATCACCAGTTAGGTCTGCCTATCACTCACGTAGTTTCTGTGTTCAAAATTCCTTTCAAATATTTCAGATGATCAAGGTCTTGTTCTGAATAAAATATAAGAAAGATTTATTATGCAGATTTCAAAATGATATAAATGACACAAAACAATATAAGGGCAATTTGTGATAGCGTAGAAACAATTTCAAGTAAAATTCTCTCAAATTATTCAAGGTGAATGATGCTTGGTTAAATGATAATAAATCAATTGAATTTGAATGTGGGTGGTAATGTTCAATTTGCAAGTGTATCAGAAAAAAGGTTTGAATGCCTGCATATACTGGATATTAGATAAGATAGGATTTGTGGCACTAAACGCCACACTCTGTAGACTCTGTTTTGAGTGACTGAGTGTTGAGACGACGCCTCTAATGATCGCAGTGTAGAGCAGTCTGTAGTGAACTCTCAGACACAGAGTATTGTTTGTCCGCAGTCTTGCAACTTATGGCTGCCATTCATACAGATATGTATGACTCCATTACCAACTGATTCACTCAATTGTTTGAAAGACAAAAATTGGTTTAAAATGCCATCAAAACGTTCATATCATTCATCAGATAATCTCATCCCAAGAACCCAATGTATGAAACACTTGACTTGTCTTCCATTTAAAGCCAAACGTTATAATGTATTGACTGAAGTGAACGCCTTTTTCATAATTTTCGCCTTAATTCTGGTCACTTGTGTTGAGTCACTTCAGATTCCTGACCAGCAAACGGTTGTCGGTAAGTGATCTCCCATTTGATTGCTTCCGCTTTTATTGAGTCAAACAAATGTTTACAAATGAGATAACTATTGTATAGAATATAAATTATATAATGTATTTGTCATTCTGTTGGACATCTCATAGAGTTGTCAATCAATGGTCTGACGAGTGTTTTAATAGTATTAAAAATTTGTGTTGAATTATGTGAAGAAATGCAAATTTGATTGATTTGTGGACGAATTGCAGGCAAACTATATCGCTATGAAATCCAATTGTCGTCAATACATGACTTGAAGTATATTAATGTGAGTAAAGCTGGCGATCAGTTTCAAAGACTTCCCGAATGGCTTTACTTCAAACGAGACACAAATGAGTTGATTGGAATTCCTTTTGAAAAGGGATTGTTCTTCATTGAAGTTCAGATCAAATACTGTAAGCAATAAATAATCTGTTGTTATATTTAGTATCGAATTTCAAAATGTGGTCAATATGTGGGCAGACATATCAGTGCACTCAGGGATAGGCTTTGTTTATGTAAAACATTATTTTTTTGGTTAATTTTGAAATTAATATTCAGAAGAATTTCGATACTAAATGAGAGACAAACGAGAGTTTGATTTAAAGCATAACACAAACACTCCTTTCAGACGGCAAACAGCAGTGGAACGATATTTTTGCCATCGAAGTCACTGATGGCCCACAACTTCAGACTATCAATCAATTGGCAGAATACAAATGTGTTCTAC
Source organism: Fuscozetes fuscipes (assembly GCA_034702105.1). Taxonomy (NCBI): domain Eukaryota; kingdom Metazoa; phylum Arthropoda; class Arachnida; order Sarcoptiformes; family Ceratozetidae; genus Fuscozetes; species Fuscozetes fuscipes. The sequence goes on along the minus strand of JAQGCS010001570.1, from coordinate 10,578 downwards.
GAATTAAACAAACATTTGAAACAATAGGTGACGTTTGGCGCGTCATTAGCTCTCTTTCGCCGATCAGTTCAAAGTCTGAACACAACTCTCAGATATTTAGTGATTGGTTGCAGCGCTTCTCTATTTCCCGTATTACTAATGGAGAATATATGATCTCTTATGACATCGAAAACTGTGAAACAAATCATTTGAGTGAAGAAAACGACAGCTCTCATGCAATAAGAGCTAAGCTTAAGAAATCAGGTCTAGAGTCAGATGTGGTTCGAATATCACGAAAACAATTGGACGAAAATGATTTCTATAGCGATATGATTGGCGCCAGTAATTTGCACACTGGGGCCGACAGCAGTAGACCGAACTCACATTATCGCAGAAATGTTGCCGATGGTATTCATCACACACCGGTCTTAGCGCCTAATTGGATGACATTAACCACTTCAACTATCATAGCATCGACTGATGGCGCCGAGCCCCCAGAACATGACCCTATCTCTAGAGTTCTAATCCCTTCAATGGTGTCTCCGACACTCGCAATGAGTTCAACCCCTTTGGTGCCATTCGCTGACCCGATCGAAAACTCGATTCTGGGCGAACACGAACACCGTCATCATCACTTAAGACCCGACAAATACAAAACACCTGTTCTCTACACAACTCCAGTATTAGCATCTGAGAGACCGACTCTAATTGAAGGCCTCGAAGACTTATTCACTCCAATTCCTGTCACTAGAACTCCCAGTTTGCAAACTCCACACTTGACAGACACTATAGTCATAGCTCCGAGTCCTTCCTTAGTACCTGAAATCACAACCACACAAATAGAGACTACAACAGAAGAGGAGAGACCCACCACTAGTGTTGAAAGTCACAGCACTTCATCTATAATACCAAACAAAACTCCTTATATTAATAAAAGAATACGAAAACTGGAACTCATTTCTGGTAAGTATTGGAAGTACACGATTCCCGCCGAGACTTTCGTAGACTTCGAGGACGGAGACACTCGCAAATTGAAACTCACTTTCTTAATGTCGACATCCGGAGCCACACAGGAACAGCCGGCGTCAGACTTCTGGATTCAATTTGACCATGAAAATCAATACTTGTATGCTTTGCCCACCGATGAAGACATCGGGAAACATTTATTTAATTTAGTGGCCGTTGACTCGAGTGGTGCTCACGTGACTGAAACACTTGAGGTCCACGTCCGACAGCATAAGAATACCCGTGCCTTTACTCATATCTTGACGCTTTCAAACGTGTTTTGGGATCCGTTCCAATTTGCGTGTCTCATAGAAGCGACGTCTTCCTTATTGAAACGCGTGACGACCAGAATCTTCTTCGATGCCAACATTCAAACCATTGCAGTTCAGAAGATCATTAAAAACGAAAAGGAAAACAAATGGTTTGTAATACAACCAATTTTAAATTTAGGCTGACTTTCGTTGACTTTTAGGACCATTTCGTGGACGAATGATACTCTACCAACACATCCCTGTCCTCGCGAATCCATTTTGAACCTATACTCCAAACTTCATGACTCAAACAAAGTACACGAAGACTCGTCGGCAGAGCCCAGTCGTGTTTTACGTCAAAACATTGGACCCGAATTCCGTGTTGAGAGGGTTCAGTTGAATTTCATAGCCAAGAGCGCCTGTGGTTCCTATGAAATACCAGACATCGACGAAAAGAAACCAAAGGAAAATCCAATTTTTAGAAACAGAATTGGAAAACTCGGGCCCTTCAGACTTGGTGAAGCCTTTAAGTATAAGATTCCTGAAGACACAGTGTTTTCTCCGGCCCGACAGGTGGGCACCAGAGAACTGTCCCTTAGTTTACGATCTATAGAACCGCCGGAAATGCCTGACTTTATATATTTTGATTCCGAAGATCAAGAGATCTTCGGTTTGACGCTCAGTAAAGAACGTATCAATTCTTATGAGCTTAATCTCATAGCTGAGGATCCAATTGGCGGCGGAACAGCTAATGATATCTTTACCATCGATATAATCGATGGCATAATAGATCATTCGAAACAACCCACTTTTGAAGTGATTATCAACCTCTTAGGTCCTCCCGGAAGGGATGACCTCACAATAAGAGAAAAGGTTGATATTATACAACGCATATCTTCGGGTATGTTTAGTGACGGCGACACAAGTGCTGTGCATATTTTAAGTATTGAGCGGTTCTTATACGACGGTCTCTCCCCCGGATTCACTGATGATAACAATTATTTAGATTCGGAGCCGGAGAAGGGCTCAGACGACAACAGACAGCGTAGAAATCATAGACATAAACATCAGGAAACAGCTCCTAAACACAGGCATTCAAGAGATGTGAACCCACTCCACTATTTCGAGTTAAAGTGGACTAACAGAACAATAGTGGGACACGAAAGCTGTCCTAAAGATGTGATTAATGAAAACATTTATAAACGGATCTTCGAAAGAGATTACGACAGCCTTAAAGTCCTTAAAGAGATATTTGAACCGAATTATGACTTAATTAATGTCGAATTCGAACCGATTGGCGTTTGTAAGAATCAAATGAATCCTAAACTAATGGGTCCGCGACCCATACCTGTTGCTAGTCCTCCGCCTCCTATTATGACGTCTACGAAACCACCCCTAAGAGAGGATGAAGTGGTTGAGAACGACATCGACGAGTCCAACGAATTCCTATTGACAACAATCATACCTCCCGTCGCTATTCTAATCGCTCTGATATTCGCTGCAATAGTCGGCTGTTGTTTCCACAGAGCAAACAAAAGAAGAAAAAGTGTTGAAATATCCGGTCGACTGCCCGGTGACAGTGCTCTCAATGAAAGAGAAGCCTTTTTACAAAAGGGCAGAATTCCTATAATATTTGAGTTCGAACAACAACAACAACAGCAACAAAATGTCTCTCAACAACAGCCACAACAATACAATATGACGCCAGTAATTATGCCGCCCTCTCAAACACCACAACATCATACTCCTCAACAACAGGTCTGACTTGTCTTCACTCAAAGTTGAGTTTAATAATTGTCTATCTCTGAATAGATGACACCTTTACGGCAGCTCAGTAGTGGAAAGCCTACATATCAAGCACTTCCTCAGTCGGGCTCTCAAACGAGACGACAACCGCCTCCTTATTATAAATAGGAACCGAATCAGATTTGAGTCAATGCGTTGTGCCTTCTATGCAAACACCATTTCCGGTTCGGATTCAATACATATTTATAGACTTTTGTATGCATTTAAGGATTAATTATAGAAATGTAATAATCGGGAGAAAAGTCGCTTTCGGTGACCAATTGGTAACCGTTTTGCGCAACCTTTGGTCAAATCAAAGCTTTTATTTAAGACGAGTGTGAAATCTGTATTAAACTTAAATTGAGAATCAGGTACTTCGCACTGACACTGATTGCAACGATATTATCAATGATTGCCAATTATTAAACAACTATTTGTAGTAAGTTTTGTTGTGGTGTGCCTTTCGTTACATTCAAGACATGTGTATGTTTTCAAACACTTAACAGCTATTTAAACAATTTTATCAATTCTTAACAATTGAATGATTTAATCATTACTTTTTACTTTATTTCAAAACAAAACCATTTTTTATTTGATATGCACTTTATTTTTGACTATTCTTTTGATTATTATTATTATTGATATCATGTTTTCAAACAAAAGAATTTTGTAATATATTCTTAATTTAAAAATTCATTAAAAGTACTAAATATTAAATAATTAAACCATTTTTGGGGTCTTTTTTGTTACCGATTAGGGCAAGAACTGTATGTTTTTGTCTTTATTGTCTTCCTTCCACTGTAAATATGAGAAATAGACATGGAAACCCCCGATGTTTACCGAGAGACTCTCAGTTATCACTATCGCCATCGAAATCAATCCATAGCTTAGAGTATATTCGTTGTGATGTTCTGTAAAATTAGTTTTACTGTAAATCAGACAAAAGGAGTCAATCCAATGATTCGAACCCGAATTGCAAATAGATATTAAACCAATGAAGTTCTTGAATAGGGAACCGCCCACAGATGCCAAATACACCGTGCCTAATATTAGTGCCATGTCCGGATTGTAAGTCATGTAAATTCCCAAACATACAACGATTATCATGGACACACAAGTAATAATATCGCAGCACAGGTTGTATACACCCGGGTAGTTGGCCTTCTGGCTCTCGTCTGTGGCTGTGATCACTTTGAATAAAACCATCGAAACGTAAATCAATTTGAGTACATAAAGGAATAGAAGGACGACAGCAGACAAAAAGAAACCGTCTGTTCGTTCAAATAAATGACAATTAAATTGAATGAAGAGACCCTAAACTATACCCTTGGCAAATGCTCGTATTTCAGGGTCCACCGTCGGATTCAATTCAATGAATGAATCGGTGGTCAAATAATTGGAATTCAATTGCAAAATGTGTCGCAAAAGTTTCGTTTCATTCATTTCTAAGTTAAATAATGGAAGAATTAATTACATATATATATATATATATTATATTTGAATGTTTTTCAATCAATTGTTGCATTCAAATGAATGTTTTGAATGAGAGAACGCTCTGATAAATAAAACGAATTGTTTTGATCGAAACTTTGTTAAAATTTTGGTCTTCAAATAAATGGCAGAAAAAGCAGAACAAGAAATCTCGTCATTCATAGAAAAGGTCAAAAAAGATGCCGAAGAACTTGTTTTGAGCAAATTTCCCCAAAAAATATTGGATTTGAATATTTTGTCAAATTCTAAAAAATTTTCGCCCAATTCTGCTCTAAAGCCGTTAGAAATCAATATTCCAGTTCCGCCCTCAAAGTCTCAGTTGAAGAGCAGTTCTGTTTCGGGCGTAAACTCTAAGTCAAAAAGTAACGCCATTTCTGACAAAGACTTAGTAGAAGACGGAGAAGAACTCACTATCGCCAAACCGTTTCTTTTTCCAAATGGAAGGGTTGAATGTAATCAAAACTTGATTGAAATGATCGATGAGTTGAAGCCTCGAATGATTGAATTGTCTGAAGACATAATTATATTGAAACTCGCCGTCAGTTTAATGATTCCCAAAATAGAAGACGGTAACAATTTTGGTGTTGAAATACAACAGGAGACCATTGAGGCACTCACTCAGGTTGAGAGTCACATCCTCAACGATTTCGACAAATTCGAGGCATATTTCGAAAATAGAGGCGATTTGATGGTTAAAGTGGCCAAATATCCACACAATCATGACTTTCGAATTGCGGTCGAAGAATGTGACCACAAGTTTCACTTAAATCTATGCTTTACTCTTACAGATGTTCGCAACCATTACATGAGTTTACATGATTTGGTTACTAAAAACCTGCACAAAATAAAAGAGCCCCGAAGTCCAGACAACAAAGACTTTTTATACTGAATTTTGTTTTAATTCTAAAATAGAAAAAAGAGTAAAATATTTGTAAGAATAAAATTAAAGTATTATTTTTTAACGAATAAAAATGAATTATTCATTCATTTGATTTCAATCAATAATTGAGTCTATATTTCGGTCAAATTTATGAAAATCTCTTAATATTCTTCAACTTTTAAACTTTTGTTTAAATGGATTAAAAGAATGGATCCATTTCTTGTGAATCACTTTTTTCTGATTTTTATTCTTATCTGAGCTCAGAATAGGATCGCATTCGGAATTATATGATTTGTCAGACGTTTCACTATTTATTGAACTGCATATAGAAGACTGAGTAGAAACCAGTGGCGGAGCTGTCGGTTGTGGACTAATGGGAGAGAATGTCAATGATTTGTCCGTCAAGTCGTCAGATGAGTCTGAAGGCACGGATGGCAGCTCTAAAAGAGTTGGTCTGTGAATTCGACTGTCCTGTCGGTAAACAATCGTATTATTGATGACATCATTTCTGATGGAAGTGACCAATCGATTCCACGACCAGTCGGTTGCATCAGTACTCCGAGTCATATCGATCTTAGTCAGCATTCGTACGATCGGCGGTAAATCACATCTTTTGTAGATAATTGGAATCAATTTTCTATTCCTCTGTTCGATGGCCAGACCCGTCGCGAACATTGTTTGAAACCCACATTCCGGACAATTGAGAAATTCTGGCGAAAGTATTATCAATACTTTTCTGCACTGGCGGTCAATGACCTGAGCAAACGACTCATAGGCCCACGAACCTAAACACAGGTCTCTGTCTCTAATGAAGAGACGCAGACCTATCTGTTGACACAAATAAATCAATTTTTTAAATTAAATTTAAAATCGTTTACTTTTGGAGATTCCAAAAATTGAGACAAATTTTGTACGAAATCCAAGTCGTTGTCCGCATAACAGACGTACGCGTCGTAAGTAATAACCGGTTCTGAGGTCGGACTCGATTTAATGGATTTTATTTCAAGGTTTTTGTCTAAAATGTTTATTAAAATTGAGTCGAATTTAACTAAAATAATGACAATTTTGAGACCTGAAAGTGGGTTAAAATAATTGCCATTAATGTAATGTTTGGCGTCATTGTAGAGGACGGGAGTCATGTCGTCCAATATGTCGAAGCGCTCGATCTGTTCTATCATTTCGAGCAATCGCTTAAAGTTAGCGTCACTTTTGTTTTGATAGATTTCTAGCAAACTATTGAAGGGATCATTTGATCTGAGGATTGAATTCATTATGGCATAAGAAAAGCCCATCAATTGTGCGATTCCTCTATAGTCTCGGGACAAACCACTGGCCGTACATATATACTGCTGGCCGTTCAGGTATTGCGACAATTGATGTCTTGTCGACAAACTGAGGGCTCGAATCGGAACAGAAGATAAATCTATTTGGAAGCCATCGCTTTCGCACTTCTGGTCAAACATTTTTGTGCTAATCATTCGGTAAAATAAAAATAAAATATTTGTTACAAAATTACTTCATTTCATGATTAAAATGAGATTAAAATAATAGTTAAGACAATGTTTTAAATATTATCACATCTTTGAAAAAAATGTAAACAAAGTATTGAGTGATGACATCAAAAATATACACTAAAACTCGTTGACAACAATTCGATGAAAATTACAAAATCATATCTTTCCATACAATTCATACATTCACTCATTAAATATACGAAATATTTTTATAAATTTAATTATATTTAATTTTTAGGTATTTTGAGATCAGATGAATGAATGGATTAATATATCTGTTATAAAGTTTGAGGTTTCACTGCATTTAAATCATTGAGAAATCCCTAAATTGAATTTTGAATATTTTATTTACAATCAGTGAAAACATATTTGAATCGAGGAATGAATTCAATTATAAGAGGTATTAATTGTATTGAATATTATAACTGTACTCAAATGCAATCTCTTTGACAAAAGGTGCCACAAATTTAAGACATTTGTCTTTGAAATCAATTACTTTTAATAAAACCAAACAATTGATTGCATTTGAATCGAGTGTTTCTCAAAACTCTGACATCGATTTCAAACAATTAGACGATTATCGCAAAGATTTGGTGAATATATTTAATCAAAGAATATTAGTTCAATGTTTGTGTTAATTAACAGCCGGACCCATCTCTGGCGAACCCCTATCAAAAAGAAAAGCGACAGTGCATTTTATGCAAATATCGTATTCAAGTGGATTACAAGGTATTTGTTGTTCAACTCTTTTCTCTATTCATTGATTTTATGTTTGAAAAGAATGTCCAACTTTTGAGTCAATTCGTGTCTCCATTTACGGGACGACTGTATGACAAACACATAACCGGTTTGTGTGAAAAACAGCAAAAAGTTGTGCAAAAGGAACACATAAAAGCCGTTCGCTATTCGTTGATATCTCCGGTCTATAGGGACCCGAAGTACCACAAAGATCCCAAACTCTTCGATCCCACACGACCTGAACGATCAAATCCATATTGAAGTCATTTTAGTCATGATTTGTGGACAATTTGTGGCCAAACAACTCAATTAATGGAACTTTTATTTTAAAGAATAAAAATTACACCAAATGTTTAGAATAACTGTATATTTGTTTTAATCAATTAAATAATTGGAATCAAAGATAAGAATTTAGTAAAAAAAAAATAATACAATAAATGGAATAATTGACTCAAATATGACTAAACATTGAAAGATGTTTTGTATAAAATTTAATGCATTTTTCATTTGATACTTAAGTTAATAAACAAAAATAGTGTTTAACACAAAATAATTTACTTATTTGGCAAAGAGTTCGGTAATTAGTTTAATGGTTTAAATATTTGTGATTCAATTTGTTTATCAACTAATTAATGATTTCAACACTAAATTTGTTTTACTTTTTACTAATGATTTCGAAATTAATGGTAAAACTAAACCAAATCTTTCACAATAAATACAATTATTTGAATCGGTTTTCAAAATGTTTTAAATTTGCAAAGAATTGAGAAAATTTCTAAAATGATTTGAAAAAAACAATAATTAACTAAATGTGTGACCAAAAAGTGATCATTGGTTTAAAGCTAATCAAAAAATATTAATCTTTGGTTTCGTTGACCCCTTATTCCTAACGCTTTTTGGTTAAGCTCTTCGACTAATACTTTAATAAACTTTTATTGAATATATCATTCAATTTAATCAAAAACTAAATGATTTATATTATATTAAATGTCGTTATATTTGACTTAAAAATGGAATATTCTTCAAATATAGAATAATTCGAAATATTTATTGAGATATAATAGAAAATTACTTTATATTTCATTACTTTATAATCTTTATAATCCAAATCTGTTTTACTTTTCAATGACTAAAATATATTCCGATTACTCTTTATCTCAATAATTGTTTCCATGTTTAATAATAAGCAATATAAGAGCCAAACCCATAGCGTTAGTAAAGTGTCATTTTTTGGGTAATTGAAGACCAGTTTTAGTTCAATTCGATTCAATCGATAAAACTATTTCTAGTTATAAATATTTCTAAAATCACTACACATTTGTTATTTGGTTTTTACACAAAATATGATTCGAAGAAAAGTTCAATAATTGTAAATAAAAGAATAAAATTATTGAAAGAGCGATAACTCAACGATAAAAATATACACTTTTTTTAAAGGAATGCATTATTTTGTGAGACAATCAAAGTTCTATTTCATAATCTTTTGAATGTAATCTTTGGTAATAAATGTTAAATATTTGATAAACAAAATAATTTTTTTAAATCTCTTAAGTTATGCTTAAAATCCATTAAATTTGTTGATTGTTTGCAAACCTTTTTTCTTTAAAAAGCTTTGATCGCTGCCAAAGAGGCTGCCATCAGAAGTAAAGTCAAGTATTGCTGAACACCCGAAGCACTACTAATAACCAGTTGAAGGGCTGGGCTTGGGCTATTCAATTCTGACCAACCCACCGGGTTATGGGCATAAATAATAAGTTGGTGGGTTCCATGGGGTACATCCACTATTATCTCATAAGTATTGTTGGCCAACGGATTTCTGTTCGCTTTTTTTCATTCAAATATGTTTAATAACTAAGTATTTGCAAAAATAAATGTCTTTTACTTACAAGCATTGAAATAAATCTGATGATTGCCATCGATGTCTACTCTATAGATATCGATCGGTGGTTCCACTTCTGTTTCATTTACAGATAAGACGAGAACGCCTACACATATTGACAGCAATTCATTAAAATTAGTAAATTGAGTGGTAAATGAAATACCATTTTGATAGGCATATTTATCGAGAATGGGTGGTTGGGGCAGTTGTCCAATGTTCAATTCGAAAGTCATTTTTGCCTCTCCTATTAAATTATTGGCTTTGCACTGGAATTTTCTATTCATTCCTTCCGGATCTCTGAAGTTGTTTCTGATTTGATTCAGATCATTGTATTCCAGACTTAATACACTTAAATTTTCAGTGCTATGAATAGAATGTTTGACTCCTTTCGACGACAATTGGCCTTCAATTTGAGAAATAGAAATCAATTACCCTTTTATTACACAATTTATTGCTCAAACATAAGTAGAGTGCAGTTATTACTTACTTGCATCAACTGGAACGCCATGTCCTGTAAGCCATTTAAACTGTGCAACAGGATCAGCATTGACCAGACAAGTGACATTGACCACAATAGGACCAGGTGCATCAGAAATCCAAACATTCTTTCGAGTATTTTCAGGAAAGAGTGGTTTAACTAAAGTAATGTAACAAATATTTAATTCATTGGTTTAATAAGTTTTGGACTCACATTGAACTCTCAAATTGATGTCAATTGTCTTTATGTCAGTCAAGTAAGGGTTGGCGTAAACGGCTTCACAAACATAAGTGCCCTCATTCTCTTTCAGCAGAGGTCTGATTGTTAGCAAACTTTTGACGTTCTTTTCAGTCATAGATTGGGTAAGAGTTGGAGTCAAACTGAACTGTCCCTCGCCTTTAATTCAAATAAATGGTTAGTTCGCATAAAAGTCAAACATTGCATATACAGTCTGATCTCGATTTAAGAGACTCCTTGGTGTGGCCAAAGTTACTCACTTAAATCGAATTACTTCAACATGACATTGGAGCGGCGGTGCTCCAGAATTCTGTCTCTTATATCGAAATTATCTCTTAAAC
>JAQGCS010001569.1:0-13255 GCA_034702105.1 Fuscozetes fuscipes | reverse complement strand
CTCTCTCTCTCTCTCTCTCTCTCTCTCTCTCTCTCTCTCTCTCTCTCTCTCTCCCAGTACTCTCTACACTCCGAGAGGATGGCATCTGAGTCGGTGCCGAAACCCTTATAACATAAGACTCTTTTTCACTTTACATAAGCATTTGGTAACTAATTATAAACTAATTCATTTGTATATTATCGGCAGTTCTGGTGGACCACATTCTCTATGCAAATAAGATTACCAAGATGTCATCAGTAACACAACTTAACTGAATATCGATCATTTAGACAACAGATAGAACTCACTTCTGTTGAAAAGTTATATAAAAACATTTGCAATATTTTGTGAGGTCACAATTCTAGATTTATCCGATGTATCTAGAACAATCGATATTGTTTTTACATTTGATATAATTTGCGTTCAAACCATAGTAAACTATTGGCTTATAATTATTTATTCCAATGTTTAATATTATTAGTAAATTGAGTAGGTATAAATATTTCTCCTTGATTTTATATTAAGAGAGTCCTTTGCCTTCTCTATCCTGACGCTCACACTTTTAGGTTTTTATGGAACCAATCATATGGAGAGGGATCACAATTTGATCCTAGTATTGACTCCAACCAATATTTGAGTAACCTTTCAGTTGTGAACCTTTGATTAAACATCTCTTTTGATGCCTAAGACCATCAAATTTTGTTTATTGCAATTAATTTGAGCATTACTTAATTTTTCAATTAATGAATAAATTCTAAAAGTATCATGATAGTGGTATCATTCTGAAAAAGAGATCTCAACTTAATAATTGTATGGGTATTCTCACGATTGTAAAAACTGTTTAAATAGTTTGTGTGATTTGATTGCTCGAATGCTCTATATAAATTTCTTTTAATTCGTATAAATTCTCTCTCTCTCTCTCTCTCTCTCTCTCTCTCTCTCTCTCTCTCTCTCTCTCTCTCTCTCTCTCTCGATTCTAATATATGGATATATTACCTACTAGGTGGATTTTAGAATTAAGTTTAATTTTAATATAACTAAAACATATGACAAACTGTTGTGAATATAAAATTAGGGGAAAATTGTTTGAACGGGGATTTTATGTTTTTGATTTGATTGACGATTTAATTCAAATAAAGTTTCCTGTTCAGTTCAGTTCTGTTCTGAGAGTGGAATTAATTGCAATCTAACTATTGATAGGAAAGCAGAGCTCATATCAAATCTCTATATACGTGTTGAAAGTCATTCATCAGTTTTAAAGACTGACATTCATATGAGGGCTGAGACGACCAGTGAATGTGTTCTCAATGCTATCGTTTACGCACTTCCACTAAATATATTCAGCAAATATTATATCCAAACAATTCAGTGACTCACGAATACCGGACTTAAACTAATTTATTCCTAGGTGTTTACTTCAATTCAAAGTACAAAATATATAAAACAAAACAAAGTTTTATTCTATATATATATATTGAGACATATTTATCTGGAGCAACTTATCAAAATAATGTTATTGAGAAAAAAGAGATACGAACATAAATAATTTTATATTAGAAATGGCCAAGAGTAGTTAGTCATGAATAATGAATCTAAAGTAAGTGATTGCAATTTGATTTGGACATCACTTGAAGAGAGCAATTTTCAAATTTAAGCGCTTATAATATGCAAGTATATGATTGCTTTGTCTCGTAAAGGGGAAGGACGTGAATGCATGCCCAGAAGAAAATTGCTCAGACCCAGTCCTCGCAGACATACACATGTCTGTCTGAATGGAAGTTTTGCACACATATACAAACATTGACACAATTCTCATATATTGAATTCAATATTACTTTAAACAAACATTTAATAACACTTTTGTCGATCTCTTCATTAGTGTTAAATTCATTGAAATAAACGCCATTTGAGATGACAGACAAAAAACTTTTGGGCAAAGTATCCCTAATAACAGGTCAGTTCTTTTTATAAGTTCTATGACCTAACTAAATTTATGTTTTTCTTTTGTTAAATCTTTAATCTATACAAGTTTGTTTTAAAATAAATGATCTGTCAAAATATAAATGCAGAATTAAATTTTAATTAAAAAGACATTATATTTAATGTAGTTTTAACTCGAGCTTAAAATGTAATTTTATTTTCATTTTGATTTATGAGATCCAATGTTGTTATTCAGTGAGTTGGTGATGGTAACAAGATAAGACAATTCGCCCACATCTTAGTGCTAGCATGTTAGTCTTGTATTTTATGTTTGAATTAATTCATTTTGAACTTGTCATAAAATTCAAAATTATTATATGCATATATCCTGGATAAGTTTATCAATTGAATTTATGAGGTAAAGATTAAGTAATATAAATGTTAGAATTGTCACAATCTTTGTGTCTAGGAAAAGAAAATAGAAATAAGTTGACAAGATGTTTGTGGTCAAACATAATATCAAATAGATTGGAATAATAGTTAGGATTTATGGATGTTTACATCGATCGCAAAATCACCAAATCATTGGTTTGAGGCAAACGCTTAAAGGCTGTGGCATTAGATTTGAGATTCCATTAGTTTGTCTCACATTTGACAAAATCAAATGAATTTGAGTTTTACGTAATTATCAATTAATTAATTGGCAGCCGATTAGGGCTTCAGATAAAGGTTTTCCGTTTAGTCTTATCTGTAATTTATTTCTTTGACTTTTTTTTGCAAAACTTATTCAAAGCAAACATTGATTCACATTTCACTCAATCCTTATTCAGTTTTATTGGATTATGAATTCTTATTTGTGAACCAATTCTTAGCCGATCTCTTATTCATTAGAGTCTTTTCTTTGACTCTACCATAGAGTTAATCAGTTGTTGCCTTCAATGTAATCTCATATATCCTATTCCGTTCCTATTCTCTACCTATAATCAAATGAAAGCCAAGAATTATTGAAAGTAATGATACGTTCTCATCGTTCATATTTATTGAAGTGTAGCCAATTCATGTCTCCCTAAAGCAAATGTGAAGATCTAGTTAATTTGAACCAAATAATTATATGTACTTGTTTGTATTTTGTATTCACAAAGTATTCATTAAATCATAAGCTCTCTCATCTTCAAAATATTGTTAGTTTATCTTGTTGGTCTTACATTATAAATTGAATATTGGTTAATCAAAAGATAGGAATGTAGAGGCAATTATTTTGAGTGCAAGTTTATAAAAAAATTGGCTAATAGTCACAAAAAATTTGATTTTGTTGATAGAAGCGTTGGGAAAATATTGGATTTTATTGTTTTTCAATTATAATCAAAGTTTTATTTTTTTCTTTAAGTTTATTTTTGAGATCGTTTTGACGTAAAATCGACGATACTTTAATCACTACGAGTTTGCAGTGCCTTAGCCTTGAGTTTGTCCTTCTTTTACCAGGAATATAAAAAAAACAAAATATTTAATTGATAGGACATTGAAAGAGAAAGAAGACTAGAAAATTAATTATCAATTATTTAATTCAATTATAATCACGTAAGCCATACATTGATCAATGTTTTCATTATAGCGTTGAATGTGTTCTCAATTATATTGATTTGTGTCTAATGTGAGACTCAAATGACTCGAAACTCAAATTAAATTCCAATTCTGACAACTCTTTTAAATTTATTTCTTCGACAAATAAATCTAAATTTTCAGTGAAAGGGCTGACAGTTATTTGAAAATTTGCTTCAAATCTGTTTTCAGTAATATTTTTGGCCTCACTTTTTGGCTAAAAAAGTAAATATCTTTTCCACTCAAATGATTTTTTCTTAGAAACATATGAGTGATATAAGTCTTTAAGTAAATAATTGTCAATAATGTAAAAGTTCTTCACAAAAATTATTAGATTTCTCGTTAAAAATGCGAAAATCAATAGAATATGAGAGAGAGAGAGAGAGAGAGAGAGAGAGAGAGAGAGAGAGAGAGAGAGAGCCTTTAATCCTAAAAAAGAATGATTCCGATTATTTATTTTTGGGCTTTTATAAGAATCTTCAAAGAAAAATTGATCTGTACCTGTAAATATAGTAAATGGAGCTATTTTTCAAACTAATACGGCTATAAATTATGACTTTAATTGAATATTGATTTTAGTGACAATATTGAAATGGTTATTTAGGAGCAAGCTCCGGTATTGGTGCCGCCACTGCCCTGCATTTCGCATCTCTCGGCAGTGACTTAGCTTTAGTCGCAAGGAATATATCGAACTTAGAGGCAATTAGTCAGCAAATTTTAAGTGCCGGACATTCGGTTAAAATAGAGTTAATTACCGCCGATTTGTCAAAAGAAAGTGATTGTGTTTTGGCTATAAATAAAGCGGTGGAAGCGTTCGGAAAACTAGACATTTTAGTCAATAGCGCAGGTATTCTCACTAAAGGGACCACAGAAAACACAACTCTCCAAGCTTATGATGAGTTGATGAATATCAATTTGAGGTCACCCTTTTATTTAATGCAACTCTCGATCCCACACTTACGAAAAACTAAGGGATCGATTGTCAATGTCTCGAGTGTTACCGGAATCAGAGCCGTGAGTCTAATAAGTTTAATATCAACTTGTAATATTAATTTGTAATGGAATCAGTTCCCGGGTGTTGTTGCATACAATTTGAGTAAAGCCGCTTTGGATCAATTGACCAGAACTGCTGCACTAGAATTAGCGGCGGAAGGCGTTCGCGTCAATGCTGTCAAGTGAGTCATTGATTGTATACAAATTTAATTGAATTGGTTCTGAATTGGTTTTGAATTGGTTCTGTTCAATTAAGTCCTGGAGTTATCGTCACAGAAGTACACAAAAGGGGAGGAATGTCTGACAACGATTATACGAAAGTAATTATTCTTAAAACCATTAGTGGATCAGAATTTAATTGATTTCGTATTAAACTAGTTCTTAGAACACAGCAAAACCACTCATGCGATGGGGAGAGTAGGCGATGCCCTTGAAGTGGCCAAATCTATTGCATTCCTTGCCAGCGATGACTCTTCCTTCACCACTGGTGTTACACTTGCGATCGATGGCGGCCGCTCTCAAATGTGTCCTCGTTAAGAATGATAAAGTGCTTGGATACTGTTTCTGAATAAAATTTTATTGCAACAAATTTAAAGAACATTTTGTAGAAAACAATTGCTTTTTAATTAAATTCTAGGATATTATAAAATGTGAAACAATTACTATTAAAACAATAATTTCATTAATTAATTAATTGATGATTTAATTCTCGAGTTATTAACGCCAAAGATATGACACTTAAATAGAGACTAATCTAATCGTGTATTACAGGTGTTGTTCAAAAGGCATTTATCACTAAAATTGTGTTAATTCGTGAGTAGAAAAGTCAGCAAATAATTTGTTCCCGAATTTTGATTAATTGTCAGTTGTTTACAAAAAAGTTTGCAAAAATACTAAGAAGTTTTTGAGTGCATTTCATCTACTTTTGGATCAATAACTAATCCATTACTTTGCAGTACGGTATTATTGTTGGGTTGAGCACCTGGTGGTTGATTGACACCAATTTGGCTATTCTTCGAGTCTCTGTTCGTCAACTTTTTCACACAGAAGTCCGATCTATAGATTCTTAGGAACAGAACGTAAGTCATCAAACAAATGCCAATTAGTGTTGTGAAAGCAATTATCTTTGGAATTATTGGCACTCTTGGAAGTACCCAAATAAGTGTCACCCAAAGCCACACCAAACACAGGCCCCGAATCAATACAAAGAGTACTGTCAATGAAAAACAGTTTAATTAATTATATGAGTCTTACGATAAAACTCACTGATATTCAGATAGGAATTCGTCAAATAAATGGTCGACGACTTTGAAGTGTTCGATATTATTAGCAGTTGTCGAAAGTGGAGGAATATATTACTCAATTCGATGAGTAATGCAATACAACTATAACCGCAATATTTCCTTTGGTTTACGGTCAGTGAAAAACATAATAAGATCTGAAAACAAGATTAAAATTATCGTTAATTTGTAGAGATATGAAATACCATAATGTGGTGAATCACTAGTTCTTTGGATCCTTTGTATTGCAAGTGAGTGACCATTTCTATCAAATCATAGATGAAATACCCTGGATATCAAATTCAGTTATTTTGAAGAATATTCTGGATATGAAAGTTGCAAACCGTGAGAAAAAGAGGTCAACAGATACGCCGCTTCCAAATACTCTGAGATCACTTCAATTAGAAGTCTTGGCTCATATGTTACGCTATGACACAAGTAAACATGCATAATCACCTTTCAATTATTGCTCCAAACAGTATGTTTAAAATTGATATCAATACCAGAGAAGAGAACCGACTCCAGTGATTAGTGAATGAAAGAATGAAATGAGAAAGTTCCTCCATTTCCAGCGAAGATACCAGTCCTCCGATTGCCTCAAATTTGATGGAAATAACGCCGGAAAGTAATGGAAATAATAATTAAATCGATTTATCAGAACTGCGGTCACAACCGATAGAACTAAACCATAGGTTATGCCATCACTCCATTGAATCCAAGACATGAGAGACATTTCAAACAATTATTAATAGACTTTGAACAGTTAACAAAAAATAAAATGATCTAGATATCAAATTTTTTAATGAATAGACTGATAATTCTTAATATTGAGGAATGTATTGATAATTGGTTTACATCACAATTAACTTATTATTAAAACTATTAATGAATTCATTGTTTTATTTATGAATATATACGAAAAATAGGGTTTAATCAGTTGTTATAAATTATTGGAACTCATATTCATTGAAATTATAATCAGTTAATAATGTAATCGATTATCAAATTATATTAAAAGTGAGAATAAAATTGAAGAAAACTTTTGACTAAACATTGAATTTATATCTTAAAGTCATGCGATCTGTGGACTGTATTTCGTCAAATTGAACTCATTTTCAAAACAAACATTTATTTTGTAGACCAAATACGATGACTTTGAGCCAATTGTGTGAACACAAATATTCATTGTTTTGTACTGTAGTTGATATGAATTCAAAAGTAGGTTCAAAATATTGATTTTGTTATTGATTTTGATCTCTCGGTTCAGATGATTATGATTTTCAAATGAATAAAAACTTATGAATTTTTTGTAGTTTTTTCTTAAAAAATCAATATTTTTGCCGTTATTTTAGTTTCATTTCATTTGCATTACAATAAAAGTCAAAAATATATGCTTTTTATTAGGTTTTGATATCGATTTATGACTTAATAACTTTCAAACACTCATGTCTTAAATGAGATCACCAGTAATTTAACAAGAAACATTAAATGTAAGTCTCATTTATGTCAACAGTTATATCCTATGCATTGCCAATGATGTATCACCTTGACTAATTCACTAATTGTAAGGCGAATGTAAACATATTTAAGTTATTCATTAGTCATATAAAAGGCATTTAAATTGTAATAAAAGAATAAAAAATGTTTTTCATTGAATTTAATTTAATGATTAGTTTGAGACTCATTTGATATACTCGTCAATTGTTGACTGTCGAGTCTAAATGTATGCCATCCCTCACTTTCTGTTAGATTAGTTGCTCCGAACTTCTTGTAAAAGCAAATTGAGCTGTGATTCCAATCGAGACAATTCCATTCCAGTCTATAACATGAAGTGTCGGCCGCATATTTGGCCACTCTTTTGAACAGTGCCCGACCAATTCCAAGCTGCCGGTACTCAGGCTTTACATAAATGTCTTCTAAGAAAAGACATCTACCGTTCCAAGTCGAGTACTTGTTGAAAAATAGGGCGTACCCAACAGGTCGTCCCCCATCTGCAATTTCAGCCACAAAAGTCCAGAATAATTTTTGGTCACCGAAACCATCCATTTCGAGTACTTTGTGGTCTATTTTGGGTCCGTTAGGCATCTTTTCATAAACTGCCAGTTCTTTTATCATTTCTTCGATTGCAATGCAGTCCTCTTTTAGTCCTTCCCTTATTCTAAACATTTTTACAAATTGTTGGAAATAAATACAAAATATTTCGATTTATATATTTATACAAATATTGTGATCAAAATTATTATTATCAAGATTATTATTATTATTGATTGAATTCAAAATTAATAATTGTTTTTAATAACTTTTATTTAAAATATTTGACAAATAATTTTGTGAATGACTTTAGCCTTTATTTTGATTATTTTTATCATCACTTTTGTCGTTTGCATTGACTATGAATTCCATCTGTTGTCTGTCGAGTTTGAATGAAATCCATCCATTGCTCTCCGGCTGTTCCTTAGCTCCAAATTTGATATAGAATCTAATGGAGTGGTGATTCCAGTGGAGACAGCTCCATTCCATATAATCACAGTAATTTTGTACGCCTTGTTTAACTACTTGAGTCAAAAGCGCCCGACCCGCTCCTGAGTGACGGTGACTGCCCTTTACGTAAAGATCTTCCAAATAAAGGCTTTTCCCCGTATAAGTAGAAAATTTGAAGAAATAGAGGGCATAACCTATCAGTTTATTATCTTCTTCGGCTACAATTGTTCGCAATAGTCTGTGCTGACCAAAAGCATCCCTTTCCAATATTTGACGATTAATTATGGGTCCATTGGGTCCGTCGTTTCTATTTTCATAAACTCCTAATTCTGTAATCATTTGTTCGATTGAAATGCAGTCCTTTCGGATGCCTTCTCTGATTTCAAACATTTCGATTGTTATTTAATATTTAAATTGAAATAAAGTAATTAAAATCACATTTTGTTTACATGTTATTCATTTGCTGTGAGTTTTAGTTCAGTCATCTCTCACTCGAATTCAATGGAAATGTTTGAAGGCCTCCAACTCTATGTAGAAATTCGATACTTTCTACCAATGCTTTCGAAGCTGATAATTAACTTGTCACTTTGCAATTCTGACATCTAATGTAAAACAAGCATAAAAAATTCGTAACATTCCAATTAACAATAATCAGGTTCTTTTTTCACTTATGATAACAATTATAATTGAGAGCACCACTATTTCTAAATAATTGGAATGTTTTAATTTTATTTTAACATGATTAATTTTTAGACTATTCATAATTGTGGCGAATATGTCGACTAAATTGAGGAAAACTGGTAGCGATTGGCCGACCGGTAATTCAATGCTTACATTTAGTAACTTATTTAATAGCTTTTTATGGATTAAAAGACGATAGAAGACAACGAAGAGGTCACAAACACAACAAAAGACATCAAAAAGATGAGACCCAACTCACAAATGAGGAAACGAGTGACAAAACTCCTCTCAAATTAACCATAAAAATTGGCGGACAGACACTCGGAGAGAAAAGGTTTTACTTTTGTGTTTGAAATTAAAGAAATACTTTTATTACAATTTTGTCTTAAAGTGTAATAAAATCGTCGATTAGATCACAAAATTCAGTTCCAACTAATCGTAAGTTAATTTTGGTTTAAAAACAATAATATCGAAAACATTTTAAATAAAGAGTCGGTCGACGAGAATTCAACTGAAGAGCCGATAGATTTGCCCCTCGTTTTTGATGACCAAGATGATGAAGAGGACCTTAATTACAGTATAGAAGAAGACGTACAAGATTTAGAAGAACAAGACGAAGAAGAAGAGTGGTTAGACGCTCTCGAAGAGGGAAGACTGCATGAAGTCGATGATGAACTCAAAAAGATAAGGGATCCCAAACTAATGACTGCCCGACAGGTAAATGATGTCAGAAATACATTTTATTTGAGTTTCAAAATTTACATTTTATTTCATTTATTATATAATAAAATAATTTAATTTTCGAGACTTTTAATCAATGATTTCTGAAGAGAGCGCTTCTGGAGAACAAGTCTCTGAAAGGAAGGTCAGAATCAATTAAGACATTGACAGCTCAGGAATCCGACAAAACAATGAGCGAAGAAATGATTGAAAGAAAACAATTAAAAGACCGAAGAAGAAGACAACAGGCAGAGGAGAAGAAGGAAAAGGATAAGAAACAGACTATCGACAGGTTATTGAGAAAAAGACACGAATTGGCACAAAAAGTGAAGAAAAAGAAGAAAACAGAGACACCAAAAGTGACTTACAAGAATTGTCAAGATGGAATCTTCATTTGTCTACCCGTCGGTATGCCTTTGGAACAGATAATGGCTGCCAAGAAAGCGTCAACGCGTCGGCGGTCGTCTGGCATCGAGCGGCTCAAGTGTTGTCGCGATGGCTGTGAAAATGAAAAGAAGTATTTGTGTTCTAAAAGCAAATTATTTGTTTGTAGTCTTCAATGTTATAAAGAGGTCAATAAAATCACTTAAAACTTATTCTTTACCTCAAATTATAGTATTTTTGCGGCACAACAACAGAAGAGATCCCAAAAACAATTGACTAATTGTCTCATTAAATACAATACACAATCAAAACACATATTTTTCAATTGTTTTGTCCTTAAATTAGAAAAAACGACTATATTTCCAAAGAAAATATTTTGAGATTCGATGAGAGAAACGGTTAAATGACTGAACTCAGGGCTCAAAGCATTCTTATATCACAAGAAATGCAATGCTTTTGAAGTAGAAATGACACACACGAAGCCATTGGACCCCAAAGTGATTCACTTTGTCTTATTTGAAATGAGGTTTGGATCTCCTGCTTAGTAGCTCTTAAGGTCTTCTAATTTACTTAATGGGAGTCTTAATATTAAAGAGTAGAACACAATTCAGGCAAATCTTCAAAATATGAGTTTGTCTTCTGATTTGAGTTTCAATAAGACATTACATTAAAGTCTACTAATATTATCACTTTCTATACGTCTGACCGTCGACTGAGTGGGTGTCGACTGAGACGAAGAACTAATGACTGAACAATTAGACGGAGAATTGAAAGCATCGGACGAAGATTCCGAAGAGGCTATCGATGACGTAGAGGTTGAATCACTGAATGTGTGACTGTTTTCGACAACTACTGTGTCGTCGACGACATTCACATCAATATTATTATTACAATTATTTACAATATTTTGGTTAATATGCGAGTCATTAATCCGCACAACAGTTATGTGTTCGTAACAATTGTCAGAACTGATTGTGTCGATTATGGGCGCCATTGATGTCAGACCAGTTGTTATGAATTGCTGACCACCAGAACAGATTGTAGGGTGGGCTCCAGCACTAATCAATTGGGTCTGTTGAAAAGGAGTTGGAGATCCGACAATACAATTGCCAGTTATGTTGACTCTATTTACTGTATGATTGGTCATATCGAAACAAGGAACAACAGTTATTCCAACGGAGTCATCATAGGGAGGAGGCGCTTCTCCTGGAGGTATAAAGTGTTCTGGAGGTTTCCAGAATGTGTACGGAGGCGGCGGTTCATTGAATGAACCTCCAAAGTCATACTGGTCATGAGCTGAGAGGTATCCCAAATTGGAATTGTCTGCCGACAGTCCATTCACTTGTTCTAAACGACGAGTTTGTAGTCCTAAAGAAATCGAGAAAATTAAAAATCATTTCATCGAAAGACTCAAAATAAGACAATAATTGAAGAATTTGTTTGTTTTAATTACTTCTAATCATAAGCAAAAGTCTTCGCTGTCTTAAGCGGTGAATCATAAACAAAAGGAGGGCCAGAATGAGAAAAGACGTGATTGTACTGGCGATTAGGCGCAGACCTATTAATTAAATCATTTGAGCCTTAATTTGGATTCGAAGCCAATTCATGAGTCAATTCAAACCGAGATTATTAGTGGTAACCGATCCGTGACTTCTATTGTCTCCATTGCCTCTAATAATAGTAGTATTGAAGACCTTCATCCCATTGTTCTGAGCGGTGAAGTCTCCGTCCAAACAAACGAATTCACAGCACTTGTCGTTCACCGCATGATATTGTCTGAAAACAATTCCAAAATATTAGCCAAACATTTCATTCAAAATCCACCGGAAATCCGTCCGAACAGAAAAATTGATTTATTGTTAATTACCTGCACTTCTCTGGTGGAGAGCACAGCACACTAATACACATCTCAGGTCTCCCATTAAGACAAGTGCACTGTCAATAGATTCGAGCAAATCATTAAAAGTTGTATTTAAATTAAAAATTCAATAAAATAAAAGTTTATTCAAAAATGAACTAAAGTTTGTGCAGAAAATTCTAAAAATATTTTAAATAATTATATTTGAGCTCATATTTTAAATTTAATTATAACTCAAGTGTTCAGTGAATCGTCAAATTATTTCTGAGTGATAGGTTTAACCAAAAATTAATGGGAAAGACATATATTCTGTGAGAAAAAGCGAGAAAAATATTTTTACAGAAACTCAGTCAATATGTTGAGGAGAAAAAATTGTTATAATAACCCATTATTCCAAAAAAGTCAATCAATGATTGAAACGAAACAAAAGATATAGAATTCATAAAAACCTAAAGAATTTATTTCGAAAATTCATTTCAAAATAAATGAATGCTTTTGTGTCTCAAAGAAAAATGGTTTAAAACAAATAAGAAAACATTTTGAAAGTTGTTATTACGCAAGAATTTACATAATATTGAATTAAAGGAAAAATAAGTTAAGAAAAACATTCGGAAAATAGATGTTTTGAAAACATACCTGTGTACAAATATCGGAACCAAGTGGAAAATACTGTTCGCCCTGTTTGACGAACTCCCCCTTATCGTTAAAACACATCTCATTAGCCGTTATCTGACCTGAAAGTGAAATTTTTATTACAAATGATTTATTACAACAAACTGTGAACACAAAGAAAAACAAAGATTTAATTTACAAATGAATTAAACATTAGTTTCGCCGATTGTCTGCCAATACTATTACTACTGAAAAGCATATAAATTGATTTTTATACCTGTTCTGTTCAGACAGAATCGTTGAAAACACAACATATTGTTTTGAATACTTTTGAGACAACTTATTGAACAAGAGTTGAGAGACAACTGAAGAGTAAAGAGTTTAGGTATGGCGTCGAATAAATTTTAAATTAAATTTGTTGTCAATAAAACTTCCGAATAATCGCATTGAAGACAATGAATATAATAAACTACACAAAGGTTTCGCTGGGAATAAGACATGAGTTTCACATAAACTAACAAAAAGACACAGTTTTTAGGCTAATCGTTAGTAATTTAAGTTTACCTCAAAAGCCATTCACAAAAATTAATTCTAATCTGAATCTAACAGAGAATAAAAACAAGGTTTGGATCAAAGCAATAGGCACTACATCTATAGCCAAAATTAATTTACTTCTCTCAATTCACCCAAGAATATGCCCAAATCCTTAGGAGGATTTGGGCACATCCTTGTTTATTATCATTATAGT
>JAQGCS010001568.1:0-13259 GCA_034702105.1 Fuscozetes fuscipes | reverse complement strand
ATTTTCATTTTTAAATCTCAACAATCAGTCGATTTTCAATATTTAATGAGTAGACTTTCAACACTTAATTAACTGTAATGTCCACAGTAACTACTATTACCCTTATCAAGGCAGAATAGCAAACGAAATCATTTTTCAAATGTTAAATTCTTAAGAAGCGGGCGGAAACGATAGATATAATATCCAGCAAACTCTGATTTCAAACTTTGTTTATTTTAACGAATAAATTCTGTTGGAATTGTGCTGTTTATGAGTCATGTTTTTCGTTGAAATAAAATATTTGAAATCAGAATTTACTGGATATTATATGCTCCTATAGAAACTAACGGGCAGATTATAATATGACAATGTATCTCAAGGTGCAGCAAGGTAAGGTGCAGCAGTGTAAATGTACTCTGATACACTGAACGACAAAAGTTTAGAGTCGCAGAATATTCTTGGTTTATTCTTATAATGAAGATTGCACTTATATTTCACAATTAAATAGTAAAACTCATTTCGACGAATTGGTTTCCAAATTCGTGATCAAAAGGGATTTACGGGCTTCGGATCAAATATCATTGACCAAGGAGGAACTGCAAAAATACAAAGAAATTGTTGGTTAAATCGTTGAGTTGTCTCACATTTTATAAATTTTTCTTTTGTCAGACTAATAGACACTTGAAATTAAGGCAAATATTAGAGAAAAACACAATCGAAACGACTCTTATTGTTATGTAATTATTAAGAAAATAAGTTATGAATCAAAATAAGCAGTCGTTTAACTATTTCAGGACACTTCCGCTCCCGACTCAGCACTACTCGATAGCTCTGTACATGAGTTGGCTCGAAATCCTTACAGAAGAGATGCCGCCCTTTCTATTGATCCGAGGAAACCAAAGTGAAAAAGTGATTGCAATTTGAAAAATGAATTAAACAAATATTTGTATTCATTTGAATCATTAAAGTTTATTATTAATAAAAAACTACAAATTTTAAAAACATTTCTATTTTTTTTAATTGAATTAAAACAATTGGAGGCAAATGACAATAGTTGTGGACAATTGACTAATGTCTTGAGCTCTTGAATATGCGTAAGATTTCAATATATATTATCACAAAACGTATAAAATATTATTTTTATCGAAAATTGTATCGATTTTTAGCTCTGAATGACTGGAATTGAGATCCGAATTGAGTTATCATTTGATGAGTCGCTGATTGGCGTCGAAAATAGTGAACTCTTCGTCGTCTGAATCGTTGAGAACAAACGCATTCTTCTTAATGCTGTCATTGATGGCAGCGGTTGGAAGCGAGTCATACTTCGGGTGCGGCCACTCTTTCGATGCCTTTGAGCGCTTCCTCCGACTCGAATAAAATGTGCGAATCATACAAATCAATAACAGAGCCGTCATTATAATCGTTACCTCAAAAGTCAATAATAAGTCAATTATGGAAATTATGGTTAAGTCTCTGAGATTACCACAAAAAGACTTCTAAGAATGAATCCATTTGTGATGTGAATGCGACCAATCATTGAAGCGGTGCTCGAATTGCTTTTATTTGGATTATGACTCGAATCGATAATCGGATCACTTGTTTTGAAGGAATGGCTTTTGTTTTGATTAACAGATTCGTTAATATCACAGAAACTGTTGATTACATTCAATGCAATCACTAATGAAATCAAAGATAATTTTAGAGAAAACATTATTTGCTTTGTTTATGACTCGACTTTATTTGACTCAATAATTATTATAATTAAGAAATCGATCGACAATTCAGATAAAAAACATTAGAATTAAGGCTTAATATAGTAATGGACACAATCAACACAATCAACACAATCGACAGTAATCTATCAATTATGTGATGTTTTGATCACTTTCTCACTGAAGGAGAAAACCAATGAAAACACGTTTTAAAAAGCTTTGAATGCATTGAATGACACAATCGTCGGTCTTGTGATGAATGTGTACAACAAATACAGTCAACTCTCGTTAGACACACAATATTACAAATCTAATTGAATTAGTAAAAAAGTAGCAGGCTTTTTTAGCTTCGCTCATTTCAAGTTAACCTATTGCTAATTAATCATTTTAATCATGATTTATTGAAAAGATTAAAATGTGCCGTAAATTCTCATATTGAAAGTGCTTTACAAATATAGTGTGTGTTTACGCATTCATTTGATTGCAATTTGAATATTTAAATTATATTTAATTACTTTGTGATAATTAGTGTTTAAATCAAATTCAATTGTAATTAGTTGTGATATTATCAATGAGTTGTGTTTTCACTTTAAGTTAAACTCTATTACAGTGAAAACGATGATAGTTTAGTCCATATATTGTGAGAAATCCCATTAAAAGGCAATGATTTCGATGTTTTCAATGAATGAGTGATTGAATTGCGAAACGACTTCAAAACGAGACATCAAATCAAATATGAAATGCCTTTGAGTTTACTTTGAATTGGAATCCAATTCCGTTGTGTTATTCAATCAGTCATTCGTTGATTTGTTGTGACTTTCGATCTTTGAATTAGAATTAAAGCGACTTTTCGTTCACAAAATGTTTTGTTTTCAATATTTTCACAAATCGTCTCAAAACTCAATATTTTAAACAAATAATAGATTTTAATATTTCCACAGATTTTAATGAATTTGTTTTTAAAAATGTCTGCACTTCGGACACGATTTCAAGACTTGAGATACATATCGACGCGAGTCTCGAAACCTGTCTTCACTTATGGTCAGACAAATTATTCCATTAAATGACTCAAACTTTTATCAAATAATGAATTTGTTGTTCAGTTTCGCCGACGTCTCCAAAGAAGTCCCTTTTAAAGCCATCTCTGTGTGCAGTCAATGCCCACAACAAGTGTTTGCATAACAATTGTATTGATATGCGAATAGTGGTCGACCCTCCCGGAGGTAGTGATTCCTCTCAACTTAGAGGTGGAACAGGTTCCGGTACCGGTGGCGACAAGACTACTGCTGGTGGAGGTGGCAGTGGAGGCAAAGATGGACAGCTGTGTTGTCCCAAATGTGGCAATCCTTGCACTCATGTCGAGACATTCGTTTGTATGAAATGATTTGAAAAGGATTTGAATTCACGATTAACCCCTTCTTTGGATAGCGTCCACTCGTTTTGTCAAATGTGAGAAATGTCTCCATTTTTTCGTTGTCTTATCTGAAATCGATTCTAAGAAAACGATTAAAGAAAATAAGAATATGAATAACGAGAAATTGAATGTCCGGAGAAAGCCTCCGCCACCCCCTAAAAAAGTTGGTTTTATTAATGAATCAATTGTTGATTTAATTGTTTGATGAATAGATTTATGAGTTTTTGGATAAGAATGTTGTGGGACAGCACAACGCAAAGAAGGTGTTGTCGGTCGCCGTTTACAATCACTATAAACGAATTTATCACAATATGCCGACCAATCCATCCAATCGGTCCGCACTCAACACTGAGTCCAATATAGTGGAGACTCATTCGACTGGAATTTTCAATCACAAGGGTTTGTCTCGATATCAACTATTCTTTTATTGAATATTCTGTTCCCAAACAGATCTGTTACACATAACCGGTTTGGGCACAAGTAATGCTTTAGGTGTGGGCTCTAACTTTCAAAACCAACAGAACTTTCAAAACGAAATTCCCGATTCAAGTGGTGGGCAATCGATACCAAACAATAGAGGAAATGATGTCTTGGATTCAACAACACATGAACTCAGACTCGAGAAGTCTAATATTCTTCTTTTGGGTCCCACTGGAAGTGGCAAAACATTATTGGCTCAAACTATTGCTCGTTGTTTGGAAGTGCCATTTGCTATATGCGACTGCACGACATTGACTCAGGCCGGGTATGTCGGAGAAGATATCGAGTCAGTAATCGCGAAACTACTACAGGACGCCAACTATAACGTTGAAAGAGCACAGCAAGGAATCGTCTTTCTCGATGAAGTCGACAAAATAGGGGCTGTTCCCGGTATTCATCAGCTCAGGGATGTTGGCGGAGAAGGTGTTCAGCAAGGAATGCTCAAAATGTTGGAGGGAGCTATTGTTAATGTGCCCGAACGCAACTCTCGCAAATTAAGGGGCGAAACAGTAGTGGTGGACACGACTAATATTTTGTTTGTGGCTTCCGGTGCTTTCAATGGTTTGGACAGAATTGTCAGCAGAAGAAAAAACGAAAAGTATTTAGGATTTGGAGCTCCCGTTTCGCAGTCACCCGGAAGAAGAGCTGCTTCAGCCGCAGATGTGGCCAACAATTACAGCTCAAACAGTGCTGCCGAGGATTTGGCTGAAAAGGACGCCCTCTTGAAAGTAGTTGAGGCGAGAGATCTGATTGAGTTCGGGATGATTCCTGAGTTTGTTGGCCGTTTCCCAGTAGTAGTTCCCTTCCATAGTCTTACTGAAGATATGTTGGTTCAAATACTAACTGAGCCACAAAACGCGTTAATACCCCAGTACCAAATGCTATTTGGTATGGATAAGGTTGAGCTCACCTTTCAATCAGATGCACTCAAAACAATAGCCCGACTGGCAATGGAGCGAAAGACTGGCGCTCGGGGTCTGCGCGCTATTCTCGTGAGAACTCCTTTTTAATGTTTTAATTCTAATTTGATTTTCATTTAAGGAAACAATACTTTTGGAGCCAATGTTCGAAATTCCCGGAACAGATGTGTCCAGTGTTCACATCACTGAAGAGGTAGTATTGGGTAAAGCAAAGCCTCAGTACATCCGTTCCCAGTCATCCACTCCTAATGTGCAAGAGGTTTATGACAGACCTGCAGATCAGGAAAGGGCTATAAACACATAGTTTGTTACATTTGTGTAAATAAAGTGCTCTCAAACTCTCATTAATTGATTCTTTGCGACGAAATGATCCAAATATTCATCAAAAGTGTGGAAAAGACTTTAAATCGATTTCCAAATCTTAAGTTCAATCAAATCCTTAACACTTTTAGTGACTTTTGGGCTCTTATTTAATAAATTGTTTTTTTTTGTTTTATCCAAAAATTTTTATAAACTTTATTTATAGAAAACAATTGAAATCACTTTAAAGCAAAAGTCAAATAAAAGTTATTTGGATTTGCATTTTGTTTATCGAATAATGTTTGAGTCTTAGAACCGGTGATTACCATAATTGGCACAATTGATACCAATTTGTTAACATTTCTCATCAATTATTTGAATAATAAATTGATGCTATTATTATCAAAATTCATTAAAATTGAATCAAACTTATTTTGAGTGTGCATGCTAAAAATTCTACAGTACTGATATAGGGGATAAAGTCAACATTATCCCTTAACTCTTTCGCTATATCCTGTGGTGCGGAATATTGCAAGTGGGTATTTACTTTCCTCTTATACTATTTGAAATAGTGTCATAAGAGGTCGTTGTCTTCGGCGCTGTTTATACACCGAGAATATGGTCTCACTTTTTCACTACATTTAAGAAATAAGAATGTAGTACAGTCCGTATTGATTTAAAAGACTGCGATTTAAGAGAATTTCGATATAAGAGACAGAATTCTGGAGCACCAATCGCTCCTATGTCATGTTAAAGTAACTCGATATAAGAGAAATTCGATTTAAGAGAGTAATTTTGACCGCACTGAGGTGTCTCTTAAATCGAGATCAAAAATTAAAAATGAGGTATTCTGACCAAGAGAAAATATTTTGGATTGAATTATATAAACAAAAGTTGAGTTATTATGAAATTGCGAATAGATTTAAAACAAATATTTTCATTTGAATGAAAATGTCGGCTAAAAAGAGAAATAAATTATCAATAAATGAAAAGTTTTATATAATTATTCTCATTTAACCAATAATTTGTTACAAATGCAGAATAAAATAAACAAAATTTCATTTAAATCCCTTAAATAACAAAAAATATTTCATTTTTTGCTTAATTGATGTATTTTCCCCTTATAAGTGAATTTAATCAAATTTACTGATTTTATGAACTAATTGATCTTATGAAGTAATATAAAATACCCAGCTTCTTCATAGCATCGGACATGCACTGTACTTAGTAGTACACTCTGGCAAAGTGTACCATTTGATGGTAAAGTGTAATAAGAGCATGTACCTATATCTCAGTGATTGCATGAATCGATTGCTTACATTTAAATCACATTTTGTGCAAAAGTGGTCGCATTTATGGTTTAATTGTTTTATTATTGTTTCGGCAAACAATTGATTATTGGTTTGCAATAAATAAATGGTTTTGAGTGCAAACAACTGACAAAATGTTTAGTTTGTCGGAAGCGGAGAACGTATTCGACATTTTGCCGGTGTTTGCGATCATAGTATTGATGCCACTTCTTGTAGTGGTGTCGCCCGCGATGGCACTCAATCAGTTCAATGTCTATCGGGTCCAACACTTTGACCTTCAAAACACTCGTTTCGGAAGTCGACAGTCGATAATGAATTTGGAGTCCGTTTCTGTTTCGCAAATCAAAGAGAGTTTCGCCAAAAAGTGTGTCATCTTTAAGATCAATGATTTGGTCGACAAAATGGAAACTTTTCAGACATTAATCGACGAGACATTAACCGCTGGAATACTTATCATTATTCCAACTAATATCCGCTCTTTGACTGAACACCAAATGGAAAAGTTTTTGTCATTTGAGAGATATTTAGTGAACAAAGAGATCCAAATTCCAGTTTATGTCACCTTTGAGTCCAAAGAACTCTTAGACATCTATGAAATGCAATCATTTGAACCGCAAAACGGTTCAGAAGAAGATATGAGTAAATCAAATATTAAGAAAATATACGATTCAGTCGTAGCCAACGGATACCAAATGGTTGTGACCGGACCTCAAACCACTCCAATCAAAGATCTCATTGTTACTAATATTCAGGTTTTGAAACTCATATTTTGTATTCATTGAAAGTTAACGATCCTATCATTTATGTTAAATATCGCTAAAATGCTATGTACGGTAACCATGGTTGATTTTTTAGGGCAAACTAATCGGTGCTGGAGTTGAAGACCAAATGCCAACAATCGCTTTGGTCGCACATTACGATGCATTCAGTATCGCACCGGTAAGTACTTAAACATCATTTTTGTGTTTGACCGCAGTTTTGCATACTTTCCAATTGAAGTCTTTATCGTTTGGCGCCGATTCCAATGGCAGCGGAATTGTGGTTATGTTGGAACTGATGAGACTCTTCTCCAAACTATATTCGAATCCCAAAACTCAGCCTAAAGTGAATTTGCTGTTCGTGTTGTCCGGCGCCGGAAAATTCAATTATTTGGGAACTAAGAAATGGATCGATAATCAGATGGACAGCGATAACAATCTTTTGAGTGAATCTTTGTTCACAATTTGTTTGGACTCATTGGCTGAGAGCGAGTCCACTAACGGTCTATATATGCACGTATCCAAACCCCCCAGAGAGGGTTCGCCCGCTTCTAAACTATTCAATGATTTGAAACAAATAGCATCGAAGTCTTCGTCAGAATCTTTTAACGTTTCAATGATTCACAAGAAAATTAATTTAGCGGATGAATCACTCGCGTGGGAACACGTATGACATGACTGTCCTCTCGTCCCAGACATTACTAATTTGCTTAATTCCAGGAACGGTTTAGTATAAGACGTTTGTTTGCGTTCACTCTCTCTTCTCTTTCATCTCATAAATCATTGCGACGAAAGTCATTGACTGATGTCTTTGACGACAAACTTTTGGATCCGTTGTATTCGAATATCCATTTGATTTCTGAAGGAATTTCTCGTCAGTTATACAAAGAATTCGAATTCAATTTATTTGATTCAGATTTGAAAGTTTCCAAATCATTCGTCAAATCGTTGTTATTTCAAATAAGTGGTCAGTCGAGAGCTCAACAATTAGTTTCCAGTACTCAAAAAGGGTCACAAATAGAGAGCTCTTCGTTTGTAAAGACTTTGGAACAGATAATGCGTCGATATGTGTCTGATGTGGAACTTATTCACTTAAAAATTGATCCGAAAGCTAATGAACTCGTCTTCTATGAGCCGACAGAAGCCATTCTCAACATTTATAAGTGAGTTATATTTTGCAACAATTTATGCGGTAATCAATGTTTGTGTGTAGTGTAAAACCTGCCATTTTCGACCTCTTCGTGTCGGTGGCGATCGCCACTTATTTATTGGTTTTCTTCGCTATTTTAACGGTTTGAATGAAATGAACTGAAAATTGGGTTTTTTTATAATTTTTATTTTGTTTTTTAGAATTTCCATTTCATCAGTTCTTTGACGAAGAAGTTTATTAATTCTAATGATTATAATTCAAGATTTTAGACAATTTATAACCAATTAATATAAGCGTTGACTTATACTATCGTTTAATGCAATTAAATTAGACTTAAATAATAGATTCAAATATAGATAATAGAAAAAAATACTTCAAATAGAATAGCAATTAAACGAATGGTCGGGAAATAGCGTCAAGTCTTTTGATTTTTTAAAACAATTTTTTAATCGAATAAATAGTAAAATAATTGTCAAAAGAGAGTACTTATTGTGATATTGAAAAGTCGAGAGTTTACTCATTAAAAGATATTTGCATTAAAGTCAAGCGTTTCTATACTTGTGTTTCACTACTTAAACAACAGATTAAATATTTTTAGAATTAAGACAACAATAAACCCATAGTTATTGAAAGATAAGCCAAAGGTTGTCGACAACTAATAGGACCGTTTCATTGCAGTACTCATCAAAAGTTTAGGTTTGCTTTTCTTCTTTTTCGATCCACTTTTTTTGGTGTCGCTTTCGTTGAGAGGGACAGTGGTTTTGAGTTCCAGTGCCGCCTCGAATGCATCACAGAGCGAGTAATTGTAGACCGGGGGCTGGTATTCTTCCTCTGAATCATTATTCAAAGTTTCATTTATTGCATTAGTTTTATTGGATTTCTTCGGGATCTCCTGTTTAGCCTTTCCTTCGCGAAGCATCGCTGCAAATGATGGAAACTCGGCTTCGAGTGGAGGACTGCAGCCATAATCTGTCGCATTATCTTTGGTTAAGTTCATCGGGAAGTCAACTGTCGATGATTCAGAAGAATATATAGGAGACGGAGAGCGCTGTCCATCAGTTGCATTACAGGCGGGAAACTGTTGTCGATTATCCAATTGGAACTTAGGGCGCGGGTATATGCCATGAATTCGTTTATTCTGTTCGACCTGAATGTGTCGCTCCCGCCGTCTCTCTTCTCGCTCTCGTTTTGACCGCATTTTTTGTCTGCGAATCACTTCTGGTCTAAAAATTTCGAGAGTTTTGTTAGAAATGAGTTCATTATTGAACTCGAGCTCAACGATTCTGAATTCGCAGGTAAGGGGCAAATGCTGTAAATATCGGTGTCTTTTACGCACATCTTCTGACATCGACTCCCATTCGGTGTCAATAATTTTAGCGCATATTTTGTTGGGACTGTTCTCCAAACTTCCGAATTCCTGTTTTAATATTCGAACGTTAAGTGAATGCAAATAAATGTATTGTCCGTCAGATGACTGATAAAAGTAATAGAAGTTATCGTTTGCTTCACTTTTATGATTCTCATTGGAATCGAGTGTTTTCTCAATATCGTTATTGTCGTTGAATTGACAGCGCATCAAAAGAGCGTCCTCTCTATTCTTCAGCTGATCCAAAGCTGTTTCAATGAAGCAGACCTCAGGGGTGTCCTTATCGGCAATCATTTGAGCTGTGAGTTGATTGCGTTCGCGTTCAATGATTTGGTTCAACACTTGATTTGGTGATGCGATCAGTACTTTCTGATATGAACTGATAACAGGGTCGCCGTCTAAGGGCTCGAACTTCTGATTAATGCAGTTTCGATTGTTATCGTAAAGGAGAACAGGACTGGCAATAGTCGAGCCTTTCTTTCGTTTCATTAGAGAGAGTGTAATGAAATCTCCGATTTTATAATCGATTTTATTGATAGAGGAAACGGTCTTCAAATCATCCGATTGAATGCAATCGAAACAAATGGGACATTTGCGCCATTTGTGGTCACTCAGCGACAGGTAGTGCAGTACACATGACCAGCAATATATGTGTCCGCAACGCGTCATCTTAGGGGCCACCGGACTGTCCAAACAAATGGGACAATAGGTTTCTGCAGTCAAACTATTGAAACGGATTTCTTCGATAGAATTCCAGTCAACACAAGTGTCCGGATCTGAGCTATGAATCGAATAGTCATTCAGATCATTGACAACAAACTGACAGTTCGCCTGAAGGAAGTGCTCTTTGTTATAACGAGGGACCCATCGACCGACCCTTTGGTGCCCTCTTCTATCCACTCTGTGCTCAGCGAAGGTCTGGTCTCTCGCATCGAACGTAAAGTTAAGCAAATGATTCAAATTGTGTTTCTTCGGACCAAAGAATTTCTTATTTTCTGATTTGTCGCTCAACTGTTCAGAAGTGCATTGATTCAAGTGATCCGCCCATAGATCACAGTTGACAGCATTGGCCACAGACCCCGAACCTCTGGGACGACCACCTCTGGAGTGGGACTGGCGTTGAGTAAAATTTTGCTGATTTTTAGATACATTTTTGTTATTGAAGTCATTTCGACGACGACTTGAATTATGTCTGTTTTGCTGTCGACCACTGACTGAAGGATCAGTCAGTGATTGAATCAATGCTTTGCTTTGACTCGAATTTGACTGCAGTTGCGATGAAGTCACCGAACGATCCATTTGTCGGATCTTCTGATTGTCTCACTTTCGGCTTATTATTGATAATTAAAGAGTTGTTGTATTGGAAGCGATTCCGAGCGAAGAGCTCTTCTATTGATATCTTAAAAGACATTCTGTTTTGATTCATAAAATTAATTCCATTTCTTCTCAAATTAAATAAAACGTATTTTGAATTTGTTTTCAATTATTTTTGGATCAAATGTTTTGTGGAAAACAAGTGTTGACTAAAATAACGAAAAGAAGTATTTATTCTTCTTTTCGTTGACAATAAAAGTGCAAAAGTATTGCCAATCAATAACTTTATGGCAATTAATTGAAAATCAATTAATTGTTTCGTTGTTTTGGTCTAAACTCAAACCAAAATGGATTCCAAAGCAGTCGTCGATCACATGATTCATGACTTCGTCGATGACGTCATTCAACGTTTTGTTTACATTATTTGAATTGAGTTTTGTTTTGAAATAAGTTTTCCTTTTATTCGTTGTTTTCTTTTCTTACAATTAATTACTTTATTCTTTGATTTTAACATTTATTCTAAAGTTATGCAAAACAAGGATAACATCGATCACAACAACAAACAAATATTTTATGGCCTTTCGCTTCCACCCGATATAAACAGAGAAGGTTTGTCTCCTTTTTTACCTTTCTTACTTTCGGCAAAAAAGTGCAATTGCAATGTTTTTTGACATATAATCTTAGCCAGCACTAATCAAGCTGGATAAGAAGGCCAGCTCTGCACTAGTAGCGTAATATGAGATGATTTAATGTTGCTCTTACTGATTTAAACTGGATAAATTAGATCCAAATGTTCTTCTTTGTTGACTTTCAGCAAAATTTGTTTGTATTACAGAAGAGATAAAAGTGGTGTTCGATAACAGGACGGAAGCGTTTGAAGCGCTTAAGAGACTGAAGGGCTCCCGATTTAAACCCTTCGATAACTTGAATGACGCGATTCTATTCTCACAATCGGTGGTAACCAATAAAGAAGTGGATTCT
Source organism: Fuscozetes fuscipes (assembly GCA_034702105.1). Lineage (NCBI taxonomy): Eukaryota > Metazoa > Arthropoda > Arachnida > Sarcoptiformes > Ceratozetidae > Fuscozetes > Fuscozetes fuscipes. Next base: position 1,575 of record JAQGCS010001568.1, on the reverse strand, counting down.
TGTGATCAAAATCAAAGCAATAAAAATATAGAGAAAATGTTGAGTCCTTTCAGTGGATTACATCCGAGAGAACTCTCAAAACTGAGAAAAGCCATTGAAAGCGGCCATTACTCTACTGTCGAGCAATTAATCCGAAGTAATCCGAGATATTTGGTGGGAAGCGGTGACACTCCTTCCATTCTAATGGAAGGGCCGCGTTATAACGCCTGTCATATCGCAGTCAAAGCCAACAGACATGAAATTATTCGCCTCATTCTCAGCACAATTTCGGACAAACTATTCTGGAAACTGTTGTTTCCCTTCGACGCCAATGAAATCACCGAAAGTCGAATCAATTTTTCGTTAGACCTTTATTTGAATACTCCGTGCAGTGAGAAAGCGGTGGGTCTGCTCTCAAATCAATTGAATATAATTTTATCCTTTAATTCAAGTTATGCGATACTCCTTTACATTTGGGCTGTAAATGGGGTTCACTGGAATCCGTGGCCATTCTTTTGAGTTATTCCAAATGTGATACCGAAAAACCCAACAAATTGGGTAAAAAGCCGTCGGAAGTGGTTTGTGAACGAAAAGGGGATAAAAGCCTCAAAATAGAAATATTCAAATTATTTGAGGCACAGTTGTATATACCGTTAATAAGGAGTGACTTAGTATGCGCTCAAATCGGCAAACCTGTCAAAGGAACCATACAAACAAATGATTTAAATGGAAAGGTGGCCGCTGTGGCCGGTCCTATGTCTCCACAACAGGCGGAAAAACTTTACAAAACACTTAAGAGTCCACTAAAATGTACTCCAAATGATAGGAAAATTCGATTAACGGATTCACAAAAAGGATTGGAAAGAGTTTGCAGAAACCTTTGTAAAGATATGGCAATCAATTGGGAGGAATTCTGGCCTTTTCTCAACACTCGCATTGACTTGACTTCAGATGAAGGACTCGACAGATTGGAAACGCATTTACGACATATTTATTACGTATTAACTCTTAGTTATTCTCCTTCTTAAGTGTTTTGTCGCTTATATTCAGGATTTGGATAGAAATTCATCGAAAGAAAAGAATTTATTAGATTTGGAGGATTTGGAGGATGAGAGCCATCGACTGACTACTCAAATGTCAAGTCTTAATCTTAATTCCAGAGACGTGTCATTAATCGAAGACAATCAGATCGAGTTATTTAATGAATATATAGATTGCGGTCAAACATCAAATTTGGATGAAAGCTCTAACGACAGTTTTGCTAGTGCTAATTATTGCCTTACATTTTTATATGACTTTTACATCAATGGGTAAGTATTTATTGAATCATTGCTTTATCAGGGATGGCCAGGGGGGTCAGCCCCCCCCTAGAGTCGAAAATTTGGCAAACCCCCCCTAGAATTTTTCGAAAATGTAACATTACAGGTATCGCTCGCTCGCGATTGGACCTTACGTCTCCGTGTGTTTTCCGCCGAGCGAAGCGAGGCGGCAAATTTTTTACCTTGGTCCCCCCTTTGAGTTTTTTCGGTTTTTTTGGCGGCAAATTCAAACCCCCCCCCTAGAAAAATTTTGAAACCCCCCTAGACCCCCCCTAGA
>JAQGCS010001567.1:0-13260 GCA_034702105.1 Fuscozetes fuscipes | reverse complement strand
GGGATCGCGCCCGTGAATAGACATTAGGTCGCAGCCCAACCGACTTCTTCGGACCCGTCTTTTTTGCTGATCTTTTTTTACTTTTATATTCAATTGAATCGATTCAAGCGATTGAAACCCAAATCAATGTTTAAACCAATTATTAAATCAAATTTAAAGTAAATATTAAGCGTTTAAATGATTGACACAAAAAAGGCCTAAATTTGAAAACACTTCTCATTATTTGAAGCATTGATTGATTTCTCCTTTTATTTAATGCCTTTTAAATCATATGTTTTGTTGATTGCTATTAATCTAAACAATCGGTTCTTTAATTAAATTGATTTTATTTATCGACAATAATTAAGTGTAAAGTTTAGTCAATTAATTGAATGTTTGTCTTCAGTGTGACTTCAGATCCGATATTTGAAAATTGAAAACATGTCTAACAATACCCTAAAAGAAGTTCTTTACGAGAATTTATTGGCGATTCTCTCGTCAGACAAAGACATCAGAAGTAATGCCGAACAACAATACAAACTGTTAGAGACAAACGAAGGTAAGACATCTCTAAGACATCTCTAATCTAATAATCCATTCAATTGAAAAGAATTTGGACTCCATTTGATTGAGATATCAGTGAATGAATCAATCGGTTTATCGATAAGACAATTATCAGCAGTACTTCTGAAGCAATACATCGAAGCTCACTGGACATCAAATAGTGATAAACACATTCCGCCAGTCGTCGCACCGAATGTCAAATCTATAATTCGCGACCTTTTAATCAAATGTCTTAATTCAAATCTGAGCGCCACTTCTGATGATAAAAAGTTGAGGTCCTCTTTGGCTTATGCCGTCTCAACGATAGCACACTATGATTGGCCAGAAGAGTGGCCTCAATTAGGTCCCATACTCATTGAATATTTATCTTCTGGTAATGGAATCGCAATCTATAGCGCAATGAAAGTATTTGTTGAATTGAGTCATGAGGTCACTGACAACCAGATCCCAACCATCGCTCCCCTATTGCTTCCGAAGATGTATCAGATATTTATCTCATCGCAAGAATTTTCTCTTCGAACCAGAGGTCGAGCCGTTCAGGTTTTCACAACCATTGCTGAAACAATCGCCCAAATGAGTGATTATCAGAAGAATGCAATAACTCTTTATTTGGAGCCAATTTTGGCACAATTTACAGAAGCAATGGTCAAGTCATTAGTTGTACCCGATTCCAGTCTTGAAGTCGATCTCGGAATCAAAAAGGATATAATCAATTCGTTGACAATTCTGTTGAGAAACTGTCGAAAGCAGATGCAGAGGTGGCTGCCGGAGATATTAGCACCCGTTTGGCAGAGTCTCACCACTGCGGCCAACATTTATGTCAAGACTATTGTTAACGTCAATGAGTATGAATACGACGGCGAACACGAAAACTATGCAGAAGTGATCGACTCTGACGGTGAAGTCCTTGGATTCGAGTCTCTGATATTTGCCATTTTTGATTTCGTTAGCGTTGTTATCGAAACCCCAAAATTCCGTAAACTGGTCCGACCGGTGATGAGTGAACTCTTGTATTATGTTATAATTTATATGCAAATAACAGACGAACAGTCAAGTACTTGGATCGAAAACCCGGATCAGTTTGTTGAAGAAGAAGAAGAGGATTCCTATTGCTATTCAATTCGCATTTCAGCCTTAGATTTGATTCTATCGATAGCTCAAGAGTTTGACCAGAAGTCAGCCAAAAGTCAAAATGAGTTCAAAACATGTTTTTTGAACGCAATTAATAAACACTATTTGGAGTCGAGAACACATCAGACACCAAATGCTTGGAAAATACAAGAGTCATGTCTTCTGGCTTTGGGATCCATTGCTCCCGCAATTATTGAAACAATTAAAAGCAATTCTCATTTGTCTCAAGAATCGAAAGCAATATTAGACGGTGTCCTTCAAAATCCAATAGATATCTCTCCGTTTTTGACGGGCCGCACCCTTTGGACTGCTTCTCGATTCGCTGAAATAATGAGCGGACAATCATTGGACTCATTTCTTCAGATGACAACTAATGGTTTGATGGCTGAATCGGCGGTGATTCGCATAGCGGGTGCCCGTGCCACTTTTGTCTTTTGCGATTACATGAAATCGTCGAACAAAACTGTTTTGATTAAACCATATTTGGGACCAATGTTTGATGGATTGCTTTCTATCGGCACTCGATATAGTACTGAAGTCTTGTCTTTAGTCTTGGAAACCATTTGTATACTCATATCAATAGACAAGGATTTCACGGCCAGTATTGAGAGTAAAGTGGCGCCGCTTGCAATCGCAACGTTTCTTAAATTTTCTTCAGACCCTCACCTCATAGCCTGTGCTCAAGACGTGTTCGCAGAGCTCTGCAAAAATGAAAAATGTGTTTTGCCTTTAGAGCAACGCCTAATACCAACTTTGGTCTCAATCTTAGAACCCTCGCAAAGAACGGAAACAGTGAATGCCTTACAGCCCACGTCTTTGGAAATTCTGTCCACAATTGTCCGCAACTCTCCGATCCCACTCTCGGATGCACTCATTCAGAGAGCTTTCCCGGCAGCGGTCTCTTGTATTCTGACCTCTTCCGCAGACAACTCAACCCTACAGAATGGGGGCGAATGTATTCGATCATTTGTCGTCAAATCTGTAGAACAAATATTTGGTCTCAAAATGGAGTCCTCGAATCAAAACGGAATTTCTCTCGTTTTACAAGTATTTCATTAATTCATTTAAACTCTTCATTAATTAATTTTAATCTTTGTTTAGGTTTGCGATCATTTGTTGAATCCACGATTGGATGAGTCGTGTTCTGCATTTGTTGGGCGTCTCATCACAATAGTGATAACTCGCGCCAATCAATTCATTAGTCGTGAAGATACTCATCGATTATTGCGATCAGTTGTCGTCAAACTTAGCAATTGTGAGACTCTTTCAGTGGTCGAGAGTCTGATCTTAATATTCGCTCACTTAATATATTACGAATTACCGCCTATTCTTGACTTCTTGTCCTCACTTCCGGCACCGAACGGAAAGCAGTCTGCACTGGAATTTGTTCTCATAAATTGGTTGAATAGACAGCATCTATTCTTCGGCTCATATGAGAACAAGGTGTCGATTTTGGCGCTCTGCAAACTATTAGAGCACTCCATACTTCATCAGTCCGATGACTCCAACCCTAATCTCAACCGTATTACTGTTCCGGGAGATGTGATAATTCCTGATTCAATGTCTCCTGGTATAAAAACACGTTCTAAGACAGCCTCACAACCAGTGCAGTGGTCTTACGTTCCCTGTTCTGTAAAAATTCTGAAGTTATTATTGGCTCAAATCAAGAACTTCGAAGAGGAGAGAGATATTCAAACAGAAGACAGTGAAGACGATGACGACGACGAAGAATCTAATTTGAAAAACGGCATTACTATCGACAAAATCAACTCAACAGATGTCGGTATCATTGATGAGGTTTGGGCCGATGGAGAGGGAGATATCAGTGAAGATGACGTTCTCAATGAAGAAATCGGAAAACTTGATTTAGAAGAATATCTACGAAACGTTTTGCGAGAATTCAAAAGTTTTCCATTTCTTAACGACTTTGCGGCGCATTTGACGGACACAGAAAAGATTATTCTCAACAAAATCTAATCGAATCCAATGTTCTATCGTTTAAATCAATATTTGGCCCAAAGATTAGATTTTAATAATTGTTTTATTTATTGTCATTAAATTGTTTTCAATCAATCAATTGCTGTATTCGACAAAACTTTAGTTTTTTTTAAGAATTAAATTACAGTTTGAGATGAGTTTTGTCCAATCAATCGAATAATGATTTTTGTCGACACACTTCTAGCAAATAATCCGAAAGAATTGTGAGGAACACATGACACGACACTAATATCCAAAATTATTCCTTTAAAAATCAAATATGTGCATGATGCATCAATTCTTACTGAATTTTTGTGACTGCATTTGTGTGAGTTGTTTGAGCGCATAGGAGTGCAGATAATTGAATCCAAGGGCCAATTCCTGTCTGAATAATTTCCCCCACTTTTTAATCATTTGATCAAAAGCTTCAAATATATTCTCGAGAGTCGGACTCTTATTACTTATGTCTTCCAATAGTACTAAAAATGATTGTAAAATGGATTCATTGATTAAAAGCAATTCCTGATAATCGAGTTCGCGTAAGGTATTGACTGAACAAATAATTTGTGTTAAGTCTAAGGCTTTGGTCATATTAATCAATTGGAACTGAGATTTCACTCTATATTTCCATTTGAATGATTGCTCTAATTTCAAGTGACAGACAGATTCATTGTCATAGTTTTCCAGCGCTTTCTTAAGCCATAAAGGATTGAGAGTTGCGATGGCATACAAATGTCGCAATTGATCCAAACTCGAGTCTAATCTCAAATATATGTCTTCGAGCGTTGAATACAAATTTAAGTCTAAAGACTTGAGTGACTCCAAATCAATGAGAATGTGACTTGGTAGTTGTTGCCAGAAGTGGATTATATAGTGTCTCATCTGACCAATGCACTCAATTAAATTTCAAATCAAACAAATTTTAGGTAAAATTCACTTGCGAATAATTGAAGGCAAGAGCCGCATCCACCAGACATTGACAATGTATCTTGTAGATATTTATGAACACTAGTTTACTGTCCTATTCATAAAAGTATAAATAGAAGATATTAAAAAAATAATACCTAGTAGTCTACAAATTTCTTATTGATAAGCGTCAAATTCAAGGAAATGCTTTCACCTGAAGTGGAGTCAATTGTGGCGATTCTGTGAATGAAAGCATTGAATGTATGATTGAGTGATAGTCATTTGGGTTCAATAGTCGGGCATTCCGTGAAAATCTGGTCAATGGTTTGTCATAATCACAGTCAGTGTTAGTTTTCAATTGAGAATTATCTTTGAGTGCAATTCCGTAATACTATTAAGAAATAAATTAAGAATTGAAATGTTGATATAGTAATGTTACATGAACTAGATACATGATATTTACTCTGTCCTCTTGCGCCTAAACGCTTCGAAGTGACGAAAGGAAACTGGATTCTGATTAGCTTTAAATATAAGTTTTAATTGAGTTATCAAATGAAAGTATGAGTTGAAGTATAGTTACTTTTCCGAATGTGGCCTTACATACGGGCCGGTAATTGTTCTGTTGACAAAATGTTCCATACATTGAATACATAGAGCACCGGGAAATTGAGACACTGGGTCGGCCGTAAAAATACATTTTGAGCCATTGAAGAGTGGCGGCCGTCTGTTCATTAGCTGAGTTCCCGATCGATATGCTTTCCATTCAATTCAGTGAATGTAAAACAATTTTATTAGTTTTGTACTCAAAGATCATTTAATGAGTGGACAAACATTTCAATTCCAAACACAGATCTTGAATCCAAAGAAAAATTGACGTCTTTTCGATTCTTGTTAATTCTTGGGATCAAAAAGTGATAACTTCTTATCGATTGAACAAATAAGTTATCGCAGATCTGACACATGAAAGCTCCTAATGATTGCCTAATCCTTTTGACAGAAGATTATTGGATTTGAGACAAATAACTGTGAATTAGATGTGGGCGATAGCAAGAAATAATGACCAAGATGCTTACAATATGATGTCTATCAATGCAGTTATTATACTGGTATTGACAATTTGCAAGACGGATATTTGCTTTATATTTACTTGTTCAGTATATAGGCGACCGAATAATGAGCCAACTTCTGTTAAAAATATTGTAACCAGTGTTCAAAAGGATGAATGACATTCACAACAATTTCACACTAATTGCTAGCATTACAAGAGATAACACTTTTAAATGTTTTCATTTGTCGCATAAGTCTTCACTTCGAGTAATACTAAACAAACATTTGGTCGAATTTAACTCGAATTCACGAATATATCAAATAGAAAATACTTTAATTCAAATACAAGATGAAGATTACCTAGTCTCATTTATCTCAATTGCGTGAAAATAGAACGGGGATATCACGTCAAAAAGTTTAAATTCATTCCAAATAATAAATTTCAGTAAATGTCATTCATCGAGCTATTTATGTCCAACAGAATAAAGAACTTATCCAATTTGTGGTCACCTATTAGATTGCATATAATTTAACCAGTTTATTCTAAACTATAATTTTTAAATATCCAGTTTAATTATAAGAGCTTGAAATTTTACTTATCCCTAAAAAATAAATTGCAACTGATTCTTTTTTTTCAGGATAAAAATATATATATGTATTTCGAACATAAAAAAGAAACTTGGTGCTGGACTCAGAGTGTTGAACTTGTTGAATATGTATAAGATTGAAATTGTGTACTAATAAAAACTATGGGCTATTGTTTGCAAATAACAAAAATTTAATACTTATTAATAATTTCCACAAAAAGAATAGAATTGAATAAAAGATTGAAATTAACGAAAACTTACCTTTTATTCAGTTAACAAATTATGTAAATATATGGTAAGAGTTGCAAAGATTAAAAATGGAAGACATTTGAGTTTGTGTTCAAAACCATGTCTTTTATCATTTTTTGTAAATCACAGTCAAATTCAAAGCACAAAAATATAAACCTTTGAGTTTTCATTCAATGAGAGGATAGACACAGAATTAACTGTAAAACAAAAAACATTTGAAATGAGAGAAATTTCGACTTAAATTAAAGGACTGTCGTTCTGGTCATTCATTTGACGTAATTTCAAATAAAGATAATATAATTATAAATATTATAATCGTTATAATAATGTATATATTCTTTTAAACCGATTCAATAAAAGTTAATTTTTGAACAAAAATACCGAAAAAATTACAAAAAAATTAGAACAAAAAGAAAATTAGTTATAATTTTCATCGAATATCGAATAATATTTGAACAGATATTCAAACCAAATGTCAAAACAAATATAAACAGATTAATAATAATTTCTAAAAATATATATTTTACTAAAAGATAGACTGAAAAACGAAATTCTAATTAAAGGCGAAAATAAGTCGATTAATAATAATATTAATTAATTGCAATAAAAGTATTAATAGAAACAAATAAATGGATTCGAAAATTAATTTGAGTCCAGATTTAGTCCAACACCAGAACGACAATAGTTTTGGAAACAAATGAAACAATTATGTGATGCTTACAAATGACTAAATAATAATAATTAAAATATTCGGCGAATCATAAAAAGCAAAGAAAACAAAAAAGAGAACAAAAACTGAACAAAATTTAGTCAATATTTATATAATGTATATATAAATGAAAATAATTAATAATAAGTCGACAATAGTTTAGGTTTTAGGCCAACTGTCGTCGAGATTAGAGGCGAACTGGTCGTCATACCACTGGCCTCCCGAACCCAAAGCACCACTACTTTCATTTGATTGTTGATTGCGATTAAGTTTAGAGTCGTTTTCTCCACTTTTAGACTTTAGTTTACGTTTTGCAGCTCTTCTTTGAGCCGTTTGTCTGCGTTTGTTTCCTCCACTTTTTGCTCCCATTTGGTTGCCATAGACTCCGCCTCCCGTAGGATGTGATGGCCGGCCCGCCAGGTATGGACCCGTTACCGTATTGACCCCAACTCGACCCCTGCTGTTGTGATGGCGCGAACCCGAACTGCGCTCTCGTGGACCCAAACCACCAGCTATTGGGGTCATACCAGTTGTACCACGAATTCCAGCCCTGAGTTGGCCCTAAAATGAAAATATTTCCAAATTTTGAACACATTTTGATTGAAAGGGGTTTTCGCCAAATTTGTGGACAAATAATATATGGTTTGAGTCATTGATTGCAATTTAAATCAACTTTGTTTTAATAATTAAAATAATTATAACACAAAACACTCGACTCAACAGTAAATTAAAAGAGGATTAAAATTTTGCCGACAATTGAATCGACAAAAATCATAAAACATATGGAAATACAGCAAAAACTTCCGAAAAAGCCGTAAATGAAATAAATTAAACAAAAATAATAATAAAATACAAACCAAATTAAGAGCAAATAATAACCAATATTTGAATAATTAGAGAAATGTACAGAAATTGTATCATTTGTTTTGTTTTATTGTAAACGAGAAACAATTGTATATATATTTAAATATCATTTAACATAAGTCTTATATTCAATAAATGGTTTAATAAAATTCAAATCAAATTCATTCGGAGATTCAAAAATCGAACTGTTTTTCAATGTTTTTTTGAATGTCTATTCATTTTGTGGTGAAAACCTACCAAAGAGTTACGCGAAGCCCTGGTCTTTGAGTGTGGTTGAAATGGTGTGGATGGCATCGGTGCCGGTGTGTGAGTGGACAGCATATTGTGGTGATAATAGCCGTCACCACTAAAATGTGGCGAATACTCATAATGAGGTGGTGGCGGATAATCATCATAACCAAAATAACCACATTCGTAGTCTACGGCAGCCACACAGTAGTAGTCAGGAGACAGTCAGGTGTGAGTCACCCAATAAAGAGAATACTTTCGTTTAGATTTTAACACACTTTCAATGATTGCTATTTTCAATCACTATTTCAATCCAACAAATATCGCATTTCTTAAAAATTAATTTCTCCTAAAATTTTGTACCGATTTTAGCCTCAAATCAATTAATGATAAGAATTTGTGAATTTGATTAACAAAAACAGAACCACACTATCAGACCTCAGGGACTGAACGCAAAATTAGGTCAAAAAGCGTTAATTATAGCCAAACATCAAATAAAACAAAACAAAACCTTAAGAGTAAAGCAAAACAAGAACAGAACTGACCATAATTTCGTCCTCCCAGTTGTCGGTGGTGGTAGGCTGACGGCGACGCCAGTGATGTCATCGGTGCCTGACCAGACCGACCCCGAGTGTTGCGGGCCTGAGGAATGAGCGGCGGAGGCGGTGGTGGCGGTTGTAATGGCAGTGGTGGCGGTCCCCTCGGAACTCCAACCATCCTATGAAACAAACAATGATTAGTGCTATAGTGGGGGCAGTGTGAGGACAATTGACATACATGGCTCTCTGTTGCATCATGAGCATTACTCGTCTTTCTCTATTTCTGAGCACTTCCTCCTTCTTTTTGCGATCTGAAGGAGGTTTTGCGAGGGAGACCTCAATGTGAGCGCCGCCGACGTCGCGACCGTTCAGATTATTCATTGCTTTTAGGGCCAGATTTCTGTCCTCGAAGTGAACGAACGCATAGTCTTTGATTTTCTTCACTCTTTCGATAGAACCGAACTCTTCGAACAGTTGTTTGAGTTGTTCTTCAGTCACTTCACTCGTGAGGTTTCGGACATAAAGCACTTTGACTTTGGACATGGTCTCTTCGTCGGGTTCCTCCTGAGGGTCGGCCCAATCGACCAGAATATCACATCCCCAGACTTTGGTTCGGGCGGTACTCAGTTTACGTTTGGCCAGAGAGGCCGCTTTGTGCGACTCATACTCCAAGAAACAAAACCCTCGATTCCTTTTGCGGTCGTCGGGCGAACTGTAGACTATCACTTCGGAAAGGCCTCCTAAAAGGGACACATACTTAGAGACAACTATCGAAACGATGTAATGCATTAAATACCAGCGAGTTTTGTGAATTCTTGGAAAATCTCTTCTTTACTTTTACTTTTTGGTATATTTCCGACGAAGAGCCTGAGGTTTGGCACCGAAACGTTTACTTTCAAGGCTTTCGTTTTCCGTATTTCGTATCCGTCGTACTGTCCGTAAAAATAGGGCATTGATTAAGACTTTTGTCAACATAAAGGAATGCCTCACTTGTTGGACAGCACTTTGTGCGTCGTCTTTATTACAATATGTGACGAAAGCGTATCCGCGGGACAACCCATTCATGGGATCCATCATTAATCTCAAGTCCCATATTTTGCCCGCTTTTTCAAAAAGTGGTATTAACTCGTCTTCATATATCTCTTTCGGTATTTTGCCCACAAATATTTCACAACCCGGAGGTGGCGGAGGATCTGTCCAGTCGGGTGGCGGTCCGCCATATTTGCGCTGACCAGTGGTCACGTCTAATGTATAACCTATTGATTCAAACATTGAATTAATTGCAAACTTATGGCAGAAAACATAACAAACACTAAATTAGATGAAAGACAACAAAGAGTGCATTACCTGTGCGCTCGAGAATGGCTTTGATCTTCTCCTCGTCGGGTCCGGACTGTGTTTGTGATGTCGGTTGTGATGTATGTGACTGTGAATTAGAAGAACTGGAGGACGCGTTAGCGGTGTTGGCCGTTGAGCCGCCATTTTTGTCATTATTTGCAGTGTTGTTGTGTTGTTGGCAACTGTTGGCCACCGTTTGTGACCGATCGCAGTCGCCGTCCATTTTTCGCTCAAAACACTATCAAAACGTTTTTTCTCACAAATGGCCGAACGATTAGCCCTTTCTTTACGCACACATAGACTGAAGAGCGCAGTCGTCAACACTGTGCACATCACAACTCTAAACACTGTAACTCACATTCACTTCAACCCATTTCTTGTCATTAAATGCAATACAATTCAGACACTAATCAGTTAATGTGTTTTCCAATCAAACTATTCGCACATTTGTGACGCTTTTCCTTAAGTTAATGACGTTCTGAGTATTGATTGCTTTGAATTAAAACTATTGTAAACTATAGTAAACACTAAACACGTCTTATATTTGTTAACAAAAATCACTCAAATATTTATCCAAACTTTGATCTCAATGTTCAGACTCTGAGGACATTTAAGATGATATTACCATTGGATTAGGCATTCCTTCACACATTCCAAAGAAACAGTTCTTAAATTGTTAATATTGTTGGCGCACATATACAATATTATATAAATGTGCTCGGTCTACGCAACCAAATTTAACATGATACATTGAAACTTGAATACAACTCAATGTCAGCTGATTGATAATACTCAGTAAAATGCTAATTAATTGTAGCAATTTATTATTATTTTATGAACTAAGAGAGTTAAGACACTTTGAATTTCAAAAAGTTCAAATAATCAAGAAATCACAAAATGCCAGAACAAAAATTATTCTCTGGTCTATAATTATAAATTTAATTGATAACAAAGTATAACTTGAAATAAATTAGAGATTTGAGGACAGCTTTATTGAATTTTGGTGAGACCCGGATTAAAATAAAGTTTTTTGACACTTCCTTTGGTTTGTGTTTCGATGGACTGTTTGGCAGAACTTCCGTTAACTTCAGTCATTCTATTCTGTAGTTTTTCGCCCACTTTTATGGTAATCAAGTCATGTAAGTGTTCTCTGTGTGCGAATTCGGCCAAAGAATGAGCAAGTTCGTAGCCAAACCAGGAGCCCGTCATTGTATTCCGAAGTGAGGCATAACCTAATTATAAGATTATTTTCAAATATGATTTCAATTGAAATGTGAGTCCAACCGCTTATCGTAGAGTAATAGACAAATATGTCGCTCCAAGTGGGCAGAGTGTCGGACGGCACCATTGATTTACCCAAAGATCGAGTCGTTGAAAAAAGGAATGCGTTTGTCCCCGAATCAATCTTTGCTTCATTTCAAATAAAAAATGTCAATTGTTTTCAAAGAATATTTTAGAACAGTTTAAAAGCTTAATACAAAATTTCTAATAAAGGGTAACAATTAATTATTTTGCTAACTTTGTCTCCAACACAACTCAGGTATACAGAAAGGTATGTCATATTTTACCATACGGGTAAATGTAGAGTGTTTGTGTTTAAAATGAATATGAATTCAAAACTGAATAAGGTTACGTTCTGTCCTTAGGGACAGTTTTAACCTATAGGCGCAAAAAAGTAGCTCGGACAGATTTTTTTGAAAAACATTATCCCGGCCTTAACCAAGAATGGGATAATTTTTGATTTTTCTTAGCACTTATATAAAAATTGAATTTAGGACTATAGTTCTGAAAACAATAGTTTATTTGGGTATAAACAAATTTAGGAAGGCTGGCCCTTACTAAAAAGAACATGAACATTTTCAATTTTGAGCTCTAGTTTGTAATCCTCATAAAATTTTGTAACTCTTCAGGAATAGAATGTCTTGAAGTCTGCATAAGTAATGTGTAATAAATTATTACTAATAATGATCATATTCTATACTTGATCTGACACCCATTTTAAAAAAATTCCAAGATCCACAATCTGATGAAATAGACTGAAAATAAGAAGTAGTACCCCTGAACAAATTTTAATAGTTAATAAAATTACATCTATCGGACCCTGAAATAGTACTCGATCAAATAATCTAGGCGGAACTATTATAATCCTAACCTTATATGTCAATAATAATCGGATCAGTTTAAATTTTACAAAAATTCAAACCATGTCCAGAGAAACAGGCAAATTTAATTCTATCCCTTGCTATTTTTTGAGTAAAATATCCGAAGTTAATTCGGGTGTCCCTACTTTGAGAGCCAAACATGTTTTGACTTTAACACAATTGTTCTTCAAAGCAGTTCTTCACTTCTTCATACCTGAGCCATGTTCGACAAAATTGGCAAATAATTAGCTTTTAATTAATAACAATTCTAGCAATTATTGCAGTCAAAGCTTTCTATTAACAAATGGTTATACGATGTAATCCCTTCTTTGCTACTGTACTGTATGATCAGAAAATAGCTGATATTGATACTGTGTTGGTATAACCCCTGAATTTCACTGGACAAAACAGGATTATATCCAGGTTCCACTGTGTATACATTTAAAAGAAAAAATATTCAAATAATATTCAATTATTTTTATAAATAATATAAAAAATAGCCTAGGATTAATTTATATATTCCACGAATCAAGCCTTTTAATCGAGGCTGTCTTGCAAAGTAAAATAATTTGCCTTTAAAGGGTTCCATCTCCTAATATACGAGATTAAAGAGATTCCAAGAATTCTTTATCCTCTCTGTTATGGACCATACATTCGGTTCATTGTCAGTCTTTGCAATGATTGAAGTCAACACTTTAGCACTAACTTAGGTTTTGATTCATTTAAATCTTTTGTTTTATACATTTATGTCACTATTTTGTTGCCATTGAAAACAGTCATTGAATTACAATTAATTTTACGATTAATAAATCTAATATAAATGTATAAAACGAAATAATTACCATTTTATGAAAGTCTTAGAACTCTTGGAATCGCTTTACTCTATTAGGAGATAGATTTCGGTAAATAGCAACTTTTTTTATTGTACAGTCCTTCATCATTCGTATGAACCATGGATGATATGAAGTAATGTTTCCTATGAACTAATTGCCAAAACCATA
>JAQGCS010001566.1:0-13266 GCA_034702105.1 Fuscozetes fuscipes | reverse complement strand
TTCCTGTAATGTCTGAATCCAATTGGTTTTAAATTTCACCTAAATTTTAAAATAAATTGTTTTTGAAAACTATGATTTTTAATTGATATTCATTGGCGACAAAATAATAATTAAACCCTGGCTAAACCTATCAGCCTGGTTACTCAGTTTGATTGGTGAACAAAATGGCTAACTTTTGGCAAAAAGATGTTTTAAATGTTAAAAATGGAGACATTTTAAATATAACAAACGATTTATTTTTTATTTATTGTTTGTTGAGTTTTGACACTTTTCTCTTCTTTTTTGTTCTCTTTTTTAGATTTGTTTGTTTTGTTAATATTTTTTTGTGTTTTATTGTCCGTCTGTTTGGACGGAAACTACTGTCAGTTAACTTCTACAAAATGGGACAAATTTTTATATAGTTTTTTGTCATCAAAACCTATGTTTTACCCGATAACTTACACTCTGTTAATGTGAATGTTACACGATAACTTAAGTCTCAAAAAGATAGAAAATGAGTTTATTATTTGAATCGATTTATTCACTAAAAATATCTCGATATTCATAGCATTGTTTCACAGAAAAGTTGTGATTCATTTGAACGCGATTTCATATATTATTAAAATTTATTAATATCTTTCAGGTTATAATTTACAATACAATCAAAGGACAATCAAGGGGTTGACCTCAATGGTTGTCGCGATCCATCTGTAGAGTCTTTAGCTCTAGAAGGAGTGAAGGCATAAGTAGTTTTAGGGCTGATATCCACGATATCTTTGGGACTGAAACCGAATAAATGTAATGAAATTGAAATAAAAAGCGATTCACTCACTTCTGTCCAAACTTTTTAACAATAATAAGAAACGAAAGCCACAAAAGGAGACAAATAGTGCCTACAGTTATATACGCATAACCAAGAAAACTATTTTTGCCGCCCAACCACGAAGTGTTACTTATAAAGAAATGCTTTCCTAACTTCCACTTTCCCTTCGATTTTTTGTCTTTCGATAGGACGGCGTCATCGATGGGATAGTCTGCAAATGTACTTACATTTAAATAATAGACTCATTCGGTTATAAAACTCACTGTAATTGATAAGTAATTGATAGCTGCCTTTAGGTAGCTCGGTCCTCCAAAGAATATTCTGGTCGTGGTCTATACGCGCCCATAACTTTTTAAAAGTAGGAAAAGCTGCTGTTCTCATCCAAACTATCAAATGTTCATTTTTATATCCATTATTTTCTGGATGATTGTGATCAAGGTCAAAAACTGACTTCCGCCAATAGGGAGGATTCGCATAACTGTGCCTGACCTCATCAGGAGGGTTATTATACTTAACCTCTTTGTCTGTTGGCCACGCGATATCTGTTTGCGCCAAACTTATTGGTTCTTCAGTTTTGGTGTTTGTATTCATATAATATAACTTAAAAGTGTCGTTGAAGAATGAATTAGCGATTGCACCGCACGGAGCGATCTGTACACTCCCAGACTGATCGAAAGGTTGACAGTCTTCGAGGTCTTTCATGTTATCAATAACTTTGCCATTCAATTGTTTGTCATTCCGGGACTTTGCATAACGTCTGTGGTTTTGGTAAAAACTGGACAAACCATAGTAGAAGAATACTGGAGCGTTATAAGCATGTTCCAGGTCAAAATTGATGCGACACTCGCACTTTACTGTTATGTTGTTTGCAATAATGTCAGAGCACTTCTGTTTGTTGTCCGCTGAGAGGCAGTCCGTATATTCGTAAGTGAATTCTTTGACCTCAAATCAAATTAACGACAATTTGGGAAAATTTCTCAAATGAATCGATTGTTAAAAGTTTACATAATTCGATGAAATAAGAAGTCCCACTCCTATGGGCACTAACGCCACCCCCAACAAGAAAAATGCCGGCAATACCGTATCTGAGGTCAGAATTGGCTAAAATATATAATTTAAAACTTGTATCAAATCATTTTTCATTTGTAACAAACCTGCCATGCTGGAAGTTTTTGCTGCTTCCAAAGGGCGCCTGGTCATCCATAGAAATAATCAAAAACAGGCATTTTTTAAAACAAAATACAGTCAAATCTGGATATAATCCTCAGTTTGGATCAGAGAAGTTCAAGGATTACAACAAGATTACTTTAACATCATTTTCAGTTAGAGTAACATTTGAGGGACTATGACCAGGGAGGGATTATAGAGAGGGGATTATAACCAGGTTCGACTGTATTAGAGCTTTATATATACATGTATTTTGACATAAGTATGATCTGATTTAGATGTTCGAATATAGAAGATTTAAAAATGAACTTGGTGGGAATATATTATAAATATGTCTGATTTATGATTTCCGTAATATTTAATTAACTATTTAGTTAGAATTGAGAACAACTTTTCAAACTCAAAAGAAAAATAGAATTCTATTGAACTAAATGATTGAGAACCATGGAGAAATTTTACCAAATCCAACATTCAATTTCAATAAATATAATAATAATGTTTCAAAAACTAATGCAATGAAAATGAGAGACTTTACTCACTTGAAGGCCGATTTGGATGATCCAAATCCTCATATTTGTCGCGTTCTTTTGATTCTATAGTATCGCTAAAAGTAACGGAAATACTATTGATTTTAGGGTCGAGTATCTCAACGGATGGCTCGTCGTTGTGCTGATCATCACTAGAAGTGGTGGCCCTATAATTAACTTCAGCCATATTTTGATAAATTGCACATAAATTGTACACTTTTTATATCAAATTGACTTAATTTAAACATTTGTTGACAAATACTTATCAACAAAGAAGTGGGTAAACCATTCGAAAGATAAGGCTTGGAATCCTAGCAATCGATTCACGCAAATGATTGATAGAAATAACGAAAACTAAACGCAACCGAAACATTAGTTTTACTGCAATTAACTTTTTTATTATGCAAATGTTTAAAGCATTTCAACTCTTCACTCAATTAATTGCATTTGAAATCGAAAAGTATTTCATTTCACGACATTTACACAAAACTAAATCGACTCAAACGGAAAGCCATTGTCTGACAAAATAAAATTTTATTCATAAATATAATAGACATGTCTTAACACGAAATTCAGTTAAAATTATAAAATATGTTATTTACAAAAATCAATGCATTATTTAATGAGCAGAAAATAGTCGTTTTATTTAATGAATTGAGAAAATAATTTAATTTCTGTTTCATTAGATTCTAAAGAGTCTTAAGTTTCAAATGACTAGTCTTTCGAAAAAGTAAAACTTAATTCAAAATCTATTCTCATTTATTGCTCGACAACTCATTCAAATACTGGATATAATCTTCGGTCTGGTTCAGAGAAGTTCAGGGATTATAACTAGGCTATTTAAACATTATTTTCAATGAGAGTGACTTGAATTAAGAAATTATGAGGAGGGAAATTATAACCAGGTTCAACTGTACTTTTGAAAAATATTTGAAATAAATTAATCGCATTTTTCGGTAGCGCTGGGAAAGTGTATTACACACAACTGTTTGCCGTAATCGCAGACTACGGTCCGACTCTGAGATGATATCTTTAGGTTTTTAATGTAGTTTTGTTTATCGCAATTGGCGTCTAAGGCCACTATTCGGAGGGCATTGGCCTCAGATATGTCCCATAAGACCAAATGATCCTCTCTTGCGGTCACCAAAACATTAGGTGTGAGTAAAAGCATTTCTTTACAAATGCTGTGATGCTATCCATCAGATAAAAACAAACGTCAATTAGTGACTCAAAAAATCAAAATTAACTCACATTTTGTATGCTGTGAACCAAATGACCTGAAATTAAATTAAACAACAAATTTAAAATCTATTCAATAAACACTTTATTTGTTTGATTACCAGAATATTTATCCCAAATGCAGATACGATTGTCTGTTCCCGAACTTATGAAATATAATGGGGTAGCGATCAGTGCTGTCACAGATGCATCCATATGTGCCTCAAGACTAAAGACACAGGTTCCTGTGTTGATATCCCAGACACACAACTGTCCCACTTGACAACCACTTATAGCAGATGAGGGCGAATACTGTAATTAAAATTTAGTCAATAATTAGAAGACATAAAAAGTATCATTTACTTGATCAATGTGAATTGTTGTGATTCCTCCGCAGTGACCATGAAGTGAAAAGACACAGTTGGCAGTGTCTGTCCGATAAACTTTTAATAAGTGGTCTAAACCACCCGTTATTATATGTGATGATTCGATTTGGAGAGCAGTTATGGGCTGTAAGTGCGCCCGAACTGAATGTAATAGATTGTAGCGAATAACTTGACCTTTGGCGGGGTATGGAGTCACAGGACTCGACTGTGACGCTGAAGAGATGCTGACACTAAAACCATTAATTGTTTCCAATTTGAATATTTCAAGCGTTCCATTAAGTCGGGCGACAATCAGTCGAGTATTAGTGGCCTTAAGAGCAGTGACTCCACTCTTGTTATCCTCATAACAAAAACAGAGGTCACCGTTGAGAGCATCCCATACTTCAATTCTGCCATTACGACAGCCAACTATAACTAGTTTTCCAAAAATTTCTGAGCACCAGATCGGCTCAAAAGGAAGACTCGATTCTGTTTTGTGGTTAACCACAAACTCATTCATTGATACTTCTTCTGAATTGACGGCTGCGTTAAGAACCAGTTCTGTCAATATATTGTGCGATGAATGAGTGTTTTGATGAGAAGACATATATGAAGAGAAGTTATAGCCTTCGCTACTATTAGTTCGATCCAACGGTGAGTGTAATGTTGTGTCACATATTTGTGTGAAACTATTATTTGGTTTAGAATTCAAATCTGAAAATGAATTTATATTTTCTGCCAGAAATTCATTGGAATTTCCCGGCGAAGAGCCATAAGTTGAGTCGGAGGAGAAGCTGCCACTCTGTTTGTGTGACGGTTGGAACTGCTTTTTGGGGGAAGAGATCTGGTCAACAGACCAACGCTTAATAAGTGTATGACATTCTCCCGACAGGACATCCCATATCCTGATATCGCCGTCCATACAAACGGAGGCAACAAAAGGAGTGTCTGTGTTTGAGGCCAACACATTTAATTCTTGTTTGTGATCCTGGAGTCGAATTGGATTTGTTTCAAAGTCGAGGTAATCATAAACCGATGCATTCTTTTTGTTGGACTGATTTTTACCGAATTTAAGTGTTTGAGACCAGGAGTCGCGCCATTCCGCGTAATTTCGAGTACACATACATCTGTACATCAATACGAACACATAGATTATGAATATAATGCTCGGCACAGATAACGTGACTGTTATGAATATCTCTCCAGATGTCCACTGGAGAGGAATATGTGGATACGTGTCATACAAGACATCGAAGTCGTCTCTATCATCGTTTGGATCAATTGGTTGCAAACCGGGAGGAGAAAGAAACTGTCGAAAGATTTGAGGGTCGCTTTCGGATGGGTTTCGTGTTGAAACTGCAGTTTCGGGATCGATGGGAATGGACAGTAGTATTGGCGGCAGAATTGTGATGAACTTTCCCGACAATGAGATGTTATAGTAATTGAAAAGCCCTGACCAGTGCTGCGATGATAAAGATTGCCACAGATTTGGGTTGTGATGTAATAAACGGTGAGTTTGACTAATGAATGTCTGGTTAATGACAGACTCAGAACTTTTTAAAGACTGAGTTGTCGTTTGGGATGAAAATGAATTCTTGTGTCCCATTGTCTGTAGATTTTCCTCAATTCTTTCATTATTTTTAGGAAATGGTACCTCAAATACATTATTATTGGTATGTCTCGATTCAGAGCCCATGTGTTCAATGATTCCAAAATTATAAACAAGAAGCGATATCCAAACTATTAGAACCAACATAAGAGCCCTTTGGACTAAACGAGTTTTGGCCACAAAATAGACGAGTCTCAGTCTTTTAGGCATTTTTAACTGACTGGGCTTTGCGGGCCGGGCGAACACATTCTGCGGATACGAACGATTCCCAAACGATGTAAGACTAAATGAAAATCAAATCAATTAATTTTAAGAAAATATACCCTAAAAATTAATGGAATACCCGTTGAGATCGGCAGAAGAGTTGTGTCGACTGTGTGTTTGTTTAGTGATATGTCCATTGGTCTGTCCTTTGCCATTGAGCTGTAATTGAGTGCAAGGGTTAATTCAAATTTTAGAGTAAACGCAAAATAAGAAAATAAATTCAATTTATGAACATATCATTAGATCATTAGATAAAATAAAAACAGAGGAAAATAGTTCTGACACTAAATAGCCTTCGATTTAAATACACATCACATCAGATAATTATAGAGAAAAAGATAATTAAATTCAAGTATAGAAACAAATCGACAAAAATATACGATAAAAGAGGGAAAAATAGACGAAATTAAACCTCAATTCGTTGGATATCTACTGATAAAACGGTCGCGAAAAACGTCATTTGAATGAAGAAATCTGAAAGCAGACCAACCGTTGCGAACAAACATAGCTTCTGTAAAACAGATAATCAATTATAGACTTCAAGTGAAAAACAAGATATTTGACAAAAATGTAGATAAAACTTGAAATTTAGACCAAAAGTACGAAACAGACCTGAATTATAGGAACGAATGTAAAGAAACCAAAAGTTAAAATTGTAATTTCAGTCATTAAGTTTTTGGTGATAGACCAGCCCTCTCGACTCAAACCCTGTGCCACCCGGACTTTGATGTCAAGGTGTGCAGGTGTAGACACGACAGACTTTGTCAGTACTAACATATTTTCGAGACCTGTTATGAATGAGACAAAAATTGAGAGTAACTCAAAAAAATATAAACCATATGACAGACAAACCAATTATTATCACAATATATGGCAGAATATGAGTCCCATTCAGTGTCGGATTGAAACCAAATCGTAGACAAATTCCCAAAGACATGAGTAGTGACATCAGGACTGTGAGGACTGATGCGAGTGCCAGCGCCCACTTATTCTTAATCAAATCGATTTTTCCTTTAATCACATTTTAGATAAAATTTAATTAAAATTTTAAAAATAGAAGAAAACTATTTTACACTTACGGACAGAGAAATATATGTAAAGGAAAAGCATTGAATACGCGGCAAATAAAGGCATCAAATCAGATAAAGTGAATTTGTTTTGGAAATAAATATGTGTTAGAGTTTGGCCCTCAAACTCTTGATGACTGTCTTCACTCTCTGTTTGATTGTAATCAGTTGGGGTCGAATTTAAGGGGAATTTCTCCATTAAAAAAGTGGTCAAATTGTCGATGTATTGGGGGTCGTATTTGGAGAGCAATAGTGTTATGGCATATGTGATAGTCCTTTGTCTGGTCCGCACATATAGTCTTTTGATTCCGGTTTCCATCCACGGAACGCCAAATAATATTTCTCTAAGACTACCAGAAGAATGAGGAGAAGTGAGATCTTTGATTGAGTACATCGTCTTAATAATAGTGGGGTCCTGAAGGAAATTGTTGATATCGTTCTGCCATATGTTGGCCGGACTCATCTTTAAACACGAATATGTCGGTAAATAAGAGGCCGACTGTTTGTCCACCATTTTGGCGATCGGTTCCGAAACTTGAAAACACAGGTTATTCAGACTTTGAGGGTTTTGGCTAGGACATATAAAACTTAGACAAGGCTTTCACATTTCAAATTAATACCCATTAAAGTATTGATAGTTAGAAATGGATTCCATTAATTTGAATGACTGTGAAAGTGGTGTCCGAATCGCATCCATTAGAATCAGATTCTCTTTCCATGGAATCACTGAAGACTTCACTACTATTTGCTGGACGTAAGCGTACGACAAATTGGATTCAAACTGAACACAAAATTAATGAGTAAATCATCTCATTTTATGGCAAACTATAAATGAATACCCATTCGGGGATGCGATCACTTGCAGACATCCCCTCTCCGTCCGTAGCATCTGAGCGCTCGCTTTTATCAATTGTTATGAACTTTTGAGAGGAATTACCCAAAAGGTAACGAATACCAGTTATCGGATAACAACAGACGGACACAATGATGAATGTGGACAGTATGACAAGAATCGGGTGTCGCGAACACAACAAACCGTATTTGTAGTAAACATTTGACACATTCTCTTCGATTCGGTTCAATAGTTGCGATGAATTTGGTGACCATTGTTTCCGATGACTGGTCAGCGACGACAGTGCCGAAGACGAAGAACTTTTTCGTAAATCCATTTAACAAATCAATTGATATTTAAATGAAACAATGGTTTGAATCGCATCACAACTAACATTAAAATGTCTTCACTTATGTGACAATAAATTCAGAAACTGATGGTTGAAATCAAGTGTCACTCAAACAAATCAAAACAATAATAAATAAAAAGCATTTAATAACAAAATTTGTTTCAAAACTCATAACTTGTATTCAATTTTATTATTAATAATAAAACATTTGTTTCGTTTTGGTTTCGGTTTTGCTTTGAATACCATTTGAGTCAATAAATTATACTTTAATTTCAATTAAATAACAAGAATTGAGTAACAAAATCAAATGATTTGTATATCAGATATGAATTTTGTTGAACGCATTGAATCCTTGAAATAATTATTTTCTTGGTTTTAGTGGAAAGGTTTGAGTTTAATATTAAACTCAGTCAACACTTAACGTGTGATGAAGTAATGCGACGACAAGTAATGCAAAAACCTATGCATTTGAATCAATGCAACCAAACACACAAATGCACAACAATTATGACACGACCAGAGCCACTACCCCTCTAAACCTATCCAAATGCCCTTTCCTATACCTTTCCTATACCTTTCCTATTGCAATACAATCAAACTCTAATTCAAATTTTGACATAATTATAGATTTTTTGTTGAAACTAAACTCCTTCTCATTAAATATTTTTCCTTCAAAATTAACGATAAAACGCAAACAATTAAGTGTTTTTTGGTCTAATTTTCTTTGAATAGTTTATTCACTCGGAATAGCCTTCGAGCGAAACTTAAAAAATGCTTTCTTAAGCTGAGTGCAAATACTGAGTACTACTTTACTTTAATTTTTTGCCTTTATGAAATAATTAAGGATTTCCATCGCTTTTCTTAAGTAGAATGATCATGACATCGATAAATTACTCTATTTAATTTACGTTGTCAACAATAAATTTTTATTCAATAAAGATAAATTATTATTCTTTACTCTAAAATTTTTTTTAACTTGATATTGTAGGAAGGAACTGGGTGTCAGTACACTTGGCGACTAATGTCACTCTTCTCGATTGCTTTGCAGACCACTCACCGCTTCATTGTGTTGAATCACTCGGTTGTAAGGACTCATCGGTGATCACACACACAATATAATCATAATCATGTATAAACTAATGGATGGTCTCTCACTTCGGTACACAACTCTTTACGAAATAATGGTCGAAATAGAGCCGATCTAAGAGCAGTCAAACTCAAACTCATGTGATATTGTGTCGAATCATTATATGACTTAAAGCATTTGTAGGGAAGTTCCTACAAATCTTGTAACATTTACAATTTTTTTTGGGGGTTCACTCTCCTGGCTTTGCTAGTTCAATATGGTGGCACTATACGCAAAAACAATAAAAAGAATCTGGACTATACATCCGATTGATATAATTTTACATTTCAGTTTGAGACCATTGGAAATCCTACTACATGTGCGTCCTCACAAAAATCCCGGTTCTTATGACAATATTTTTGTAAGATTGCGACCAAAAGTTGCAAAGTTTCGGATTTTCCTAAATCTTCCAAAAGTATATAAAAGTTGTTTGAGTGACAAACAAAGCACAGCAACAATTCACTACATTTCTCTTATGATTTAATGGATCAATTTGTAGATATTAATACCAACATTGATTTCTTAACCATTTTATAAAGAATTATAAATAGTTTTGATTAAAAAATTGTGATTAGACCCCCTAATGTTCATTTGCAACTATAGAGGATTTATTGTATGAGAGTTAAGTACTAAAGAAGACAATTATTGTTAATTATATTAAAACCAATAACCTGCTTGGTCAAGGTCATGGTTAGAGCATAGGTTATACATGTGTAATATAGCTTATACAGTCGTTCGTAAAAGATAGGGAGTACGTTTTTTGTCGTTTTTATCATGATAATCTTGATTTTTTTGAATGAAATTTTTTTGCAACTATGGAATTTCACCACGCTGTTTTGACAGAAATATTTTTTTAGCAACTTGCTCATTGTAGATTTTAAATGCTTATTAAGATAATTGATCATAACTTTGAAAATATATATTCAATATTCAAAATATTTCAGAATAAGCAAGATCATTCAATACCCAAAAAACAATTTTGAGCATTTTTCTATAAACTTTATAACTTTAGAGAAAACGCACTTTGTATTTTTCAAAAATGAAACTTCATTCGTTAATATCTTTTAAATAAGCCAAGATAAAATATTGAAATATTGCCAAAATTAAGATAATTTATTACACTTTCATAAACTTAAAGTAAATATAAATTTGTACAATTATGTTGTATGTAATCATTGAAAATAATTATTTGCGTTACGGATTTTTTCAATTAATATTATTCATAACAATAAATAAATTCTTCGAGAAAATAATAAAATTCTATTATTACAGAGAAAATAATTGAACAAATTTATATTTACTTTAAGTTTATGAAAGTACGACAAAACTATATACTACATTCTTACTTCGTAAATGTAGTGAAAAATATTTCTGTCAAAACAGCGTGGTAAAATTCCATAGTTGCAAAAAAAATTTCATTAAAAAAATCAAGACTATCATGATAAAAACGACAAAAAACGTACTCCCTATCTTTTCCGAACGACTGTATGTACAAGTATTATACCTTTATTAATTCTTTGACAATATTTTTTCATAGTTCTTAAATGAATTTTCTTTTGCTTTTTATCTTGATTATTATTTATTCTATTTATACAATTATATAACTATTTGTGATTCCTTATAAACTTGCTAAAAAATCAATTTTGGCAGCTGAAATTTTATCCCTTAAATCAGGAGTGGCCAAGCTCGACGGCTCTAGGGGGTTCTAGGGGGTAAAAAAATTTGGGGGATATGCCCGTAATGTTAAACTTTTGGAAAAATTTAGGGGGATCAAAACATATCGGATTTGAATGATAATTTTTCGAGCTAGAGGAGTAAGAGGTCGATCCCCTTGGCCATCCCTTGCCTTAAATCGTGAGTATATGTGAAAGAAATGAGATTTGTAACACATAAATGATAAGAACACATTGATAACAACTCATATTAGACCGCAGTGATGACCAAGTTCCTCCAACTCAGGGGGTCCCTCGTGCTCGAACTCAGGGGTATTTTAGCAGGTCTTCAGAACTTAAAATCAAAGGTAAAACAAGTTCGGTCCAAACTTAATGCCACTATATTTACATCTCTATAATATCACCATTTATTTGTTTTTAAAAGTATTTTATAAAATTGAAATTTCGATCAAAAATGGCTTACATTTCATGGAATAACCATTTTTTGATTTTATTTGGATTACTTGTATTTTCTAATAATTTTAAATTATCTAAGGAGACATCTCTCTATATAGTGTGCATCCTTTCCCTTCTCCTTATCATATATCGGATACTTAAATGCAATATTATATAGCATGTCATATAATACTGTCCAAGACATTGAGTAGGAATGGAATGCTCTCAGTGTCTGATCTACTCACGTCTTAAAGTGAATTGAAAAACTGTAAGGTATGTGTCTATTGTTTTCACTACATTTATGCAATGTAGTATATAGCTTTGTCGTTCCTCCTAGCATATATGGAGTATATACCTAAAAGCGACAATAACAAGAATAAGCAAGGACGTGAGGATTTGGGCATATCCTTGGGTGACTTGAGACAGGCATAATTTTTGGCTTTAAATCTATTACTTTGGTCCAAAGCTTGTTTAGTTGGTGGTGCCACCTTTTCAACTAACAAATCTATCGAGACAACATTTGAATCAGTCAATTTAAAAACAGCACTAGCAGATCACGTGACGTATAGTAAAAAAGCGCGCAAACCTATCAATAAAACGTTACTCTTTTGTTGCTATATAATCACAAATTTGGTATTTTTTATGTTAGACATCAGTGGAAAGCTAGTGCGGTTTTTAAATTGACTGATTCATATGTTCATAGCGCAATAACCATGTTAATATTGTAAACAGCATTGAAATGGATTTGAAAAAAGAGATGTATGGTACGGCCCTTTAGGAGGAGGGAGAGTACAGTAACTAAAGAAAAAAAGTGTTTATAGTTTTTGTGGGTATCTCAAAAAAAATTTGGAACCCCTTAATTGAAAATGAAAAATGAATAAAATAGCACAAATAAATAATAAATAAATTCAAATTTATTAATAATATGCAATTCAAGCAATTTAAATATATTTTGAAAATGATATTAATTCCTTTTAAGGAAAATTCAGTTTAAAAATAAAATCAAGGTAATTTAACGAAAACAAATTCAAGGTTTAAGGAAAATCGAACTTTAAATTGAGTGAATTGCGCTTAATGCGAATCAGAAATGTTTTGTTAAGGTATCTAGTAAGTGTATATTAGAACTTATAAAACAAAATGGATTTTAAAAACATATATTTTATTAGATTATTCGCATTAATTGATAAAACATGTGAAAGATACATCGTGTTAAATGAGTTAAATTCTGACGACCCTACAAAAGTAGAAACAAAAGAATTTATCGAGTTAAAAATGATTTCAGACAAAGCAGAAGATGATTTTACATTAGATGGGTTTTACGTAATAGTGGTTGAGTATACATTACGAGGTAAGAAGATTTGACTTAATAATAATTATATTTTAACTTTAATATACTATACTTATTTGATCAATTCAAATTTTCATTAAGGAAAAACATCACTCATAACTACAGTGGTGAATTTGTTCAACAAAACAATTAATCAAAACCGGTTATTTGTCATTGGTGAACTGGCGTAAATTCATCGGATTTACAAGTTCCAGATCCAGCTATAATGTTTCGCCATAATCTTATAACAAAACAGAATGCGAATTTCATACCAAACGGTAATAAACATCCCACTGGCATAGCACTGTTGTATAAGAAGAATTTAATTTAATTTAATTTAAATTTAACTCAGAACGCAGTTTTTCTTATTTGAATTTGTTGGAAAAACAAGGCATAACATTAAATGACAAAGTCTTGACGCATTAATCCGAATGAAAATGAATGGTCCTCTCGAGATATCACGTTTTCGAGCATCGGATTATGCTTACCATTGGATTTATATTGA
>JAQGCS010001565.1:0-13269 GCA_034702105.1 Fuscozetes fuscipes | reverse complement strand
TCAAAACTCCTCGGATTTGAATGACAATTTTTCGGATTTTCGGAAATTTAGGGGGGGGGGTCCAAAAAATTTTTCACATAACAAACAACTTTAGAGGTCATTTGAGAGGTAATGGAGGTCATCTAAGATGATTTCGATACAAATAAAAAATACACCCCCCCTTCGGCACCTCTGTATTATCATAAGTATATGGAATGAAATATATTAATGATTTAAAACTTGTATTCAATTATTATCTAGTCTAATAAAACTTATTTAGCCTTATTTTTGTTACATTAATAATATTAATATAATTGATCTTATTTCGAAATATGTAAATTGAACAAGGAATAAATAAAAGAAAATATTAATCACTTAAGTGAGCATGGTATATAGAATATAAGTTTTTACATAAATAATTTATTATAAACAGGACCCTTGATTATTGAAATTATATGTGTCAGCTTAATTAAAACAATCTGAATAAAAACAATACGCTGCTAGGTTTAATTTTTACATAGAACAATACTATACATTATATATTTTGCTAAAATAATGTATATAGATTTGAATGATTGTATTATTTTTAAACCTGGAGATAACTATTTTTTCAAACCAACAAGTAATAAATCTGTAAGGATTTTTGCCCAGCCACCGGTAAGCGAGCATAATTTATTGATTTGCATTTGTTTTGTTTATTTTAATCTAGAGCCACCTTTGTCATTTCGAAAGTCAAGTTTTCTCAATATTATTGCAGGGTACATTCACCCAATTCAATATCACTTTAAGATTTTTGGAACAATGGACTGGAGTTTATACCTTTTTTTCAAACAACCCTGTAAGTATTTTGATGCTTAGCAAGATCGATTTTATTTTTTCAATTCTTCAAGGAATTCGACATTAACTTATCAGCAATGAACCTTGACGAATGGTTGTCCTCATTTACAGTCAGCCACTGGTATAGAGATGAGTATAATCTGGTTATTCTGAGCGCTCTCTACACACTTCCACCCGATTTGACACGAATTCTAAAATTATTTTCACCAATTGTTTGGGCTTTTACTCTGATGTCAACAGTTTTGATAGCAGTTTACATATTTGTTTATAAACGGGTAAAAGTTCCTAGCATTAAAAAATCTAAACGTGGAACAATACAGATAAATGATACCAAGAATTATTATTTATTATCCATTGAGTGTTATTTTGAAACAAACAGACATCTATTCAATCAGGCTATGAATAGGGCTTCAAATCAAAGCTACATAGTTATTATATGGTCATTAATGGCCTTGGTGCTCACAAGTTGTTTATCTAATGGAATTTTAAGCTCGATTATTATTCCGAAGGAAACTAATATTAATACTGTGAATGAGATGCTAGAATCTGATCTTGATATTTATAATAACAACCACTCCTGGCTTTATTATAAATTACCTAGTGCTACTGAAGGTTATTTAAAGGACATTAAAGAGAAAGTTAAGTTCAAACCATTGGGAGAAATTAATTTCAAAGTAAGCATTATCAAATTTTAACAAAACTATCTGATCAATGTCTTAACTACTTAACAAGATAATCTTAATAAATTAAAAATTGTTTTTATATTTGTTATGTTCTAGCTGATTGCTGAAAGAAAAGCTGTTTTTGTTAGTGACATGGCCAATGCAAACTGGAAAATTCATTCAAATGCCCAGTACAGTTTTAAATTAGGCGAGGAAAAGCTATATGAGGCCCTAATGGTGCATCCAATTAACAAGATTCATTCAGAAACCAGAGTAATCCTTTTGAATATGTGAGCAAAAATCTTTCTATTGTATCAAATGATTAACTTGCTAAATTATAGAATTAAACTGATGGTGGAATCTGGTCTACATGTAAGGTCTGAAGCAAGGTCTTTACATTGGAATATATTAAATGTTAGAAAACAGAAAAATGGCCATGATGTCGGTTATGAACCAATTATTAGACTAGAATTCATGTATCAATTGTTTTCTTTGGTTATGATTTGTTTATGTGTAAACATGGTGATTTTGTTGTTGGAAAAATGTTACTCAATGTGTGAAAATCAATTTTTCTCTTGATAAAAACTGGTTTACTTATTAAATCTAATTCTAATTTGATTAAAATAATCAAAATGAAAATTTATGAATTTATTAACATACAGATGTACACAATACAAATTATGATCGATCACTATACCAATGTTCACATCTTGCATGTTATTACATCTTGCATGCATCTTGTTATTCAGGATGAGAATGTTATAAGGATGATTTGATGAACTTAATGGCTGTGTTCGGCAGTGACAAGACTTTATAGTTTAATGCATTGATAAGTGTTGTCTGACTAAACACTGAACACACTAAACATTTTTCATAAAAAAATATTTATATTATTTTACTAACTTAATGTAGGGATCCGTAATTGAGACGTAACATTTATATGAAAATTGAACATGGTTATAAATGTGCATAAAAAATTGATTAACAATTAGATTATAAATAAAATAAAAGAGTTAATATCAATCAATTTTATAAATAAGAGAGCGATGTATAATTAAATAAGCAATGACAATTCTCAAAAATGGAACATAAAATACTTAGCTAAATCATATTTCTCTGCTTGATTAAAATTAAAAGATAATATGAAAATCTTTTCTTGCAACACACAAAATATATGTATGCCCATGTGTGTGTGTGTGAGAGAGAGAGAGAGAGAGAGAGAGAGAGAGAGAGAGAGAACTTGTAAAGCTTGGAAAATGTATGTTAAATTTAAAACTACAATATTAAGCACTTCTACATTTTTATCATTAATTTAGCAAGTAATAATTTCCATCATATAGAATTGATGATTGTTTTCTTAAGCTCGGTCTTGTTGATCTTTTTCAATTGTGTCAAAGGAAATCGTTCGACAATCCTGACCCCTCCTCTCAGCTTTTTGAAATGGCTAACTTGGTCATCCACAAATTGCTGGATTTGCACATGGGTCAAAGATGATCCCTTGATAAGCTTAACAAAAGCCAATGGGATTTCGTCAAACTCTTCGTCTTTAACTCCAATTACGGCCGCGTTTTCTATCTCTTCATTCTGTATAAGAATGCTTTCCAACTCTGCAGGGGCCACCAACACTCCTATAAATATTGGATCATGGAATAAAAATGAAATTTGGAAAATCTAGATTAAGGAGCGATTCGTATCAATGATGCTTGCCTATTAAGAGGTATTCCCTAAATTAGAATTTTAGATAGGAGAATGTTTGGTATCTATTAAATTCTTGTCTATTTACTGAATGATATTGCATGCTAAATATCAATTACACAAGCTAAATTTAATAATTTGTAACCTTAAATATTTGTGTTTTAATTCGATATTTTTAAAAAAGGCATTTGATTTACCTTCAACATTAATTATTTCTTTTGATCTTCCGATTAGATAAATGAAACCATGTTCATCGTAGTAACAAATATCACCACTCTTCAAAAAGTGATCTTTGGTAAATAATTTGTAATTTTCTTCCTCGTTATTCAAGTAGCCTGGTGTTATCTATTAAAATAAAATTGTTAACTTTGTGAAATTTTGAAATTGCATCGAACCTGATCTCCCTTAAAACAAAGCTCTCCTGGTTGATTTGGTCCCAATGAGTTTCCATTTTGATCAATGATCTTGGCCTCAAAGCCAGGGAAGAGCTTTCCGATTGTGTTCACATTTTGTAGGCTTTTCGCATCTCTTTTGTAGACCACTAAAGAGAACCCGATTTCTGACATACCATAAGCTTAATAAAAAAAATAATCTAGTAAAGTATTTCGGTTTATAAATCAATGTGTAGGATATCCGAGTTGTTTATCATTTTTAGACCTTGAACTTTTTAAAAACCCATGTTCACACTTTTAAATATAAACCTAGCTTTAAAAGTATTTTCTTACTTTTATTTATTGAAAATAATATGAACAATATGGTCTTGCTTGTTTAATTTCAATATTAAAATAATAATTTACTGCAGAAAAACAACCCCGAAACACATTACTGAAAATCACCTACTAGTTCTTAAACTGTCCAGGTTAAATGTATTCACAAGCGAATTATACGTAGCCTCTGACAAATGTGCACCACCACATAAAACATTGCGAAGGCTCTTGATATAAGTCTTGTTATAAACGTCACTATTTCTCGAAAGGAAATTGAGCTGGGTAGGGACGACGAAAATATGAGTTATGTTGTGCTCATGAATGGCCTCAAATGTCTGTTTGTGATCCTCATCGACCGGGATTACTGCCATTTGTGCGCCGGTGTTAATACAGGCCAACCATATTGACTGCCCACATGAGTGGCATAAACCACCCGAGTAGAATATATCATCCTCGGTGAGTCGGAAGGTTTGTGAGTGATTCATGGCGACCAACTCAGCTAAGAGCATCCTGTTAGTTCTCTGAATGGATTTTGGACGTCCTGTTGAGCCACTTGTCATAGTTATAATTATAGTGTCATCTAGGTCACTAGCCCTAGGTATTCCAGAATTCGGTGCTCTTTGAGTATTGAACACTTTATCGAAAGTCAAACCATTCTTCTCATTAATATTTTCGTCGATTTGTTCGTCGATGAGAAGTATTTTCTAAAAGTTTTATAATTATAGAAAATTATTTCACAATAAATTTAAACCAGCTTACTTTCACAGATGTATTAATTGTGGCAATTTTGACCTCTTCATATTTTTGGGATGGGCAAATTATCATTGCCGGCTTGATATTTGCACAAACATCGTTGATTTCCCCTTTAGAAAGGAAGGAATTTAATTTAATCTAGAACAGAATTTGTATTAGGAAGTTATCATTTAGGTCAATGCACAGGATTCAACCTAGTCAAGGTTTCCGATACATGAAATTTTGGCACATTTTTAATTAGAGCTTATTGTTAACCTTGCTAAATTTTTACTATAAAATAATTTATGAAAATTACATTAAGAATATATTGGGTTTTATAGCAAGTTAATTATTTTGAATATTCCTCACCCGTTAGACAAATAGCTTTCAAAATGAGTCTAGTTTAATGCAATTAAAACAATGAGCGGTTATGGACTACTCTCGAGTTACGAAGGTTGATTCTTTATTCTTATTCACATTTTGAAAGTTATTTGTCTAAGACCAGATTTTGGTGTTGAATATTAAAAATAATTGACTTTCGATGCAATTTTCATTAAGTAATTCATAGCAAAAGTTAAGCAAGATTAACAATTAATTTAGAGGTTTTTGTGAGGAATATGAAAAATAATTGCAAGACAACAAAGCTTTAGTGTATAATGGTAAATTATAACTCACGTTCTGTAGAGAAGCCAGGAATAGAGCAATAGACAGCACCGGCAGCCAATACCCCGATTATTGCGATGGCGTGAGAATCGGAATTACTTTTAACGAACAGAATTATGTCTTCCT
Organism: Fuscozetes fuscipes; assembly: GCA_034702105.1. Classification (NCBI taxonomy): domain Eukaryota; kingdom Metazoa; phylum Arthropoda; class Arachnida; order Sarcoptiformes; family Ceratozetidae; genus Fuscozetes; species Fuscozetes fuscipes. The sequence goes on along the minus strand of JAQGCS010001565.1, from coordinate 7,868 downwards.
TTTTGACCTCACATTCAGTCATCAAATAATAGGCGAAGTTTAGGCTCGACTCTAATACTTGGCTTTTATTCCATTTTTTGTTTTGAATGCAGTCGATCTGAAAATATCAAATATAATTGTTAAATATTTCCAAATGAACAAGGTTAAATCAACTTACAATACATCCTTTTTCTAAATCAGCTTCAAGTCTGTCCAAGAGCAGTTCGATTACTGATTTGTGTGGGTAGTTTTTCACACTGAGCTCGGACTTTATAATATTCATTTTGATAGTCAATAGTTTTAAAAATAATATTTATTCAAATATTGTTGATCACGATAACTTTTTCACATTACAATGTGCTCATCACCCAGCATGGAAATAGAATGAGCTATTAAACTAATAACACAATTATATTAAAAGGATATGAATTTCATGAAAGTTCTTATTTTAAAGGAAATACAAAATGTTTTATAAGTTTGAAATAGGATATTGGCATAAAAAACTTGCTAGATTATACTAGAGTATTCTAAATCCACTATATTCACCAGTAACAAGTGATCTTGATCTATTTTATTAAAGGAACAAGCAATTGACTCGTTGTGGAGCAAAAGGTTTTTTTCAAATGTCTTTAAACATTTGTTCAAAGATTTTATATTTTAAAATATAATAATCAACCTTGGTATTACAATATCTGCTTACATGTCAATGCATTCTTATTAAACGATGAGAAAAGTGGTTTTTCCTTGAAATTGTTGTTCTTATTTCCTACAGTCATGTATGGTCAAGGGAGTGGGTTTGCGAAATAAATACCTTAAACTTCTTATTTTCTCAACATGTTATTTTCTCATATTTTGATGCTATTATCTCGGTGAAAAATGGCCGATTTCCTTCCTAAGACACGATTTTACTCAACGGTATTTTCATTAATTGAGTCCTAGTGATTTTAAGCCGAAAAGTAAGTTTATTATCAAGTGTATCAAGTGAAAACATGATAGTCTTCTAAAAGGATCAAGTACCATGCTGCTGACTTTTCTGTTTGAACTAAGAACAACATTAAAACACCAAGACAGACGGAGTGGCCATTCCCCTAGAGTGGCACATGGTCATAAGTTTATTTATAATAGTTGGGATGGGTAAGTGCCTGAAGGGTTTTACAATATCTTTTGATCAAGGATTGTCAAAATATTGGTGAAATCCCTTCGAGTTTTAATAAAATGGTTTAAAGAAATTACTAGTTAATTATTATTATTAAATGTTGAATTGATAGTGAATATACCAGATGAAATGAAATTGAACAACAATAAAGTAATTTTATCAAATTATATATATTAAATGAATGAAAATAAAGTTTCTTGTAAATCGACTTTAAAGGGGGGTCTAGGGGTTAAAGTAAAAATTTTATACTCTAGGAGATAAAATGCTGACCTCCCCTTGGGCATCCCTGCTCGCAATTATATTAATTACAACAGGCTATTTTACATTGGACACAGATAATCATTTCAAAATAATTTAAATAACTATTCAATGAGTTTAATGGAAAAGTGTAAAGTGACCTCTCTTCCCAACATTTCACAATAATAACAACAATTCACTTGTAACTGCTTGTACTTGGTAATCCCGTCGATTGCGCTGACGTTTTAACAAAACCGCTGGGATTTCACAAATTATTTGACAATGATGAGTAATCATTGATGACTGTTCAATTTGGATTCTGAGTAAGGAAAGATTTTATATGATCAGAGTTAGGTATGTGCAAGGGGATATGGCCATAATGCCCCTTAGTTTTAAGCTCGAGTGGACCCAAGAGATTGGAGACTAATATTTTGGTTCAGGAGATCCCCCTAAGGTCGAGGACCTTGACCATTCCTGATTAGAATCAAGCTGAGCAAAATATCTCTATGGCTTAAATGTATTTAATATTATTTATTAAGAGATAAATTGTTTTCAAGACATTTTGAAATATTTTGAAATAGTTATTTAATTTATACGTACTTGTATAAATTTAATTATTCTTTTTGTTATTTTACATATTCTAAAACAAGATCAAATAACTGAATAAACATGATAAAATGACTAAAAATAAGTAAATATAAGTAATTTCAAGCAATATCAATTTTAGTGATTAAAATATGTTTTTCCAGCTTTAATTAACTAGTAAATATTTTTAAAATGGGAATTTATAAAGCACAGTGCTCTAACCATTTGACCAAGCAGATTTTGCGATCAATATATAAATGACACAATTTTAAAAACTATAATCAATGCGCTAACAATACGCCTAAGCATTAAATCAGAGTTATAGCTCTCATACAACATATGTTTTGGCCCATTGTGTAGCACTAAAAGGGGGACAGAACGCAGCAAAGAAGGGACTGAATATAAACTTTGAGGGACAAAACGGTGGAAAACACTGTAAGTCGTATTCATTTCTATTCAATTTCCATACGAAACAAATTCATAAGACTTTCAGACAGAGATTGAAATTATTGGCATTTATTGAGAAACTGGTGGACGTGAGATTGGGTTCTATTGTTCTATCAATCAAAATTAAGAATGTCTGATTTAAATAAATGTATGTCTGTTAAACCTGGCGAATTGAATTTCAATAAATTTGATGTCAATTATTTTTATCTATATAGTTTATAGATTTTCTTCTAAATGAGATGAACATTGATGAACATTTAACAAGTTATTCACTTTTTAATTGGTATATGGATAGTTATAACATGGTCATACTTAGCCGACTCTTTATAAAACCGCAAGATATGTCCAATCTTATAAGAGTATTTTCACCCATTGTTTGGATGATCATCTTTATAATTACTATTTACTTGACACTTTTCAAAGTTGTATACAAACATTTTCATGGAGAGAGAGAGAGAGAGATAGAGAGAGAGAGAGAGAGAGAGAGAGAGAGAGAGAGAGAATAAATTCACTTTTTAAAATCCTTTCTAAATACGATTATTTACCATAGATTCATCAGAGACGTCCTTGAACACTTTTATTAAGTATTATTTTGATATAATTTCACAGATTTTGAATCAAGGTATTAGCAATTCATCGAATGAAAGTGGCCTACTTGTATTCTGGTGATTTTGTGCATTATTACTTCAATTTTGTTCTGGTGCAGTAGTGCTCAGCTTATTAATTTTAACTGAGCATATCAAAATTAATAATTTGGATGAGGCACTTAATCAAAATATGGAAATTTATTCCAACAATCATTCTTGGATGTATTATCAGCTTGATGGTATTGCCAAGTATGGAAATTCTATAGATAAGCATCTAGCTAAGATTCAATCAAAATTGAAATTTATACCATTAGAAGATAGCAAAGTATGAAATGAGCTTGAGTAAATTATTATCCTTTAATAATAAAATAATATTTTTAATCCAAGATTATATTTACCAAGGCTGTATATAATAGAAAAGCTGTTTTTATTTCTGATTCAATGACTGTTTGGTGGAGGAAAGCTGATAACTTTAAATTGAGCTTGGATATTGGAGACGAGAGTTATATTTATGGTCTGCTTGCACATCCCATCAACAAGCACTCTACATTCAAATTAATCTTGCTCAAAATGTATAGCAGCATAGTAATATTTTAAGAGCTTTTAAAGGTTGATCTGTTCTAGCATAACTATCATGGTAGAATCTGGTCTTGATGCAAGATCTGAAAAAAGAATAGCAATCAAGATGGATCTAATGGCAGAAATAGCTTGGAAAACGCAGAGCAAAGATAATGGGAATACTATTTAATTAAATATGATCAAGAAGCTATTTTACCTTCTAATTATTTTGATGTTATCTTTTTCAATTGTTTTCATATTAGAAGTTTGCACTTTTATAATACATCCTTAATAGTTTTGAATTGGATTAATAACAGTTTTTTATTTATTCATTTTTAACAATGTCATTTATTTATTTGATTTAAATTTCTGTTTAAATTATAAAATCATTTTAATTATTATTATTTTTTGAATTTGAATATTTGAATGTGAAATGAATGGCAAATAGACTATAATTTTGGTATTTCCATATACTAGGCGAGGCATTGGTATCAGATAGCGAGGAAAGACATAATTTCCTATTTTTCACGTGGTAACTACATGGTTTTACTAAAGGTCAACGATTGAAAACTTTGAGAAATTTAAGTGTAATTGCACAAATTTTTATTTAACTGATGCTTATTTTTGGCCTAAAAGTTGTCATTAGGCAAATTCAAACTTATTTGAATTTTGTTGATAAAATAGAAAATAATTTCAACTATCAGAAAAATTAAACTAAACATCAATAAAATTATTTGAAAATTAAAAAGCTTGCTTATCAAATTTAATTCAATTTTAATTAATCCACTTTCACGAAGAAAATCAGTACTCCTATTATTTGCCACTAAATCCATTCTAATCGAAACTCGCTTCTCACTTCTTACATTGAGACCAGATTCTACCATGATCGTTATACTTGGGCGAATGAAAAATTATTTTATTTCAATAATCTTGAAACCCCTTACATTTTTAGCAAGATGTATTTAGATTTCGATCTCTTGCTGATTGGGTGTGCGATTAAGCTATAGATATAGCTCTTCTCAGCAATTTCCAAGCTCATTTCAGAGTGATCTGCTTTCCTCCATAGAACAGTCATTAAGTCGGACATAAAAATTGCTTTCCCTTCATAGACCTGATTGAGAATTTCCTGGAATAAAAATATGATTTGCAAAAATCCTTACAATAATTTTTAGAAGATAACCCAATTGATTTGTTTTACATTATCATTGTATTTCATCAAATTACCTAGAGAATTCGGGTATCAAATCTTTATAGCAAGGTATAATACAAAAAGGGGTGAAATTAGAGTTAATAATTTATTTCCGTTTGCTAGTTCCGTTTGTGTGAGCTTTCATAATTTGAAAGTCTCAATCTATTTCTTACTCGTTTAAGAACACGAGTTTTATTAATAAAACTTATGATCCAGGTGTTTATGATAATTACTATGTGATATTTATAAAGGATCTTACTAACTCAAAGTATATCTCTAAAATAATTCGATTAAACATGATTATCCCTGTTTTCTAAAAATTGATTTCATACCCATAACAAAATTTTATCTTCCAAAGACACAAATTTTAAACTTGGTCTTATTTTAATAAGAAGTTTATCGATAGGACGGCCTAATCTGGCATTGCCCTCTAATTGATACCAAACCCATGAATTATTATTGTTGTAAATATCCAGATTAGATACAAGAGCTTGATCTATATTATCAATTTTGATTTGCTCAGGGGCAACAATATAACTGAGAACAACCGCGTTGAAAAAAAATTTAATTAAAAGGGCACAAAGTGACCAGATGATTATTACACCACTTTCATTGGATGAGTTATCAGTTGCTTGATTGAATAAATGTCGGATTATTTGAAAATAGTTATCAAATAATTTACTCCAGTATGATCTTGATGAAACTGTAATTTTAAAATTATTATATTTTCTCTCTCTCTCTCACACACACACACACACACACACACTCAAACACATACACACTGACATCATTCAATTAATATACCTCGATGAATAATTTGATAGAGTAGTAAGAATGCAGTTAAACAGATTGTTATTAGAAAAATAATTGACCAAATTGTTGGGGAGTAGACTTTCAAAAAATTTTGAGGCTGAGTGAAAAGGTGGCTCAAAATCACCATATTGTAAATTTCTTGGTGCCAATGATACAGTGAAAAATTTGTAATATATGAGTCGATTGCCATTCCACCCAGTAACATGTCAAATTCCTGAGTATAAATGAAAATAAGCAAGTGAACTTTTAATTAAACTCACTGGATTATGCTTGAAATATGGCTTAATATTAGTCCATTGTTTTAAAATTCTCAAAGTTACATTAAACTTCATAAAAACTCCCCTGGTTAAGACATCAAATAATTGACTTTCGAAATAACAGATTCTTTCCTTGAGAAGAGATTATATGTAAGAGATAAGAAATGATTATATTTAGCATGCTTACTGTTGGCTGCGAAACAATCATGATGGATCTATTGGCAGAAATATTTACAAAATTATAATCTCCAGATTTAACTGGTTTACATTCTTCAATATCGAACATATTTGAAAATTGATCCTATTCGCTTATCACTAAGAAAGAAACAATACTATAATATGCCTTCTAGTTAAAAAATTTAGTTAACTAGACACTTTTATTCAATATTATGTTTTGCTCATCTGTGAACAAACTCAGGTGTTCGCAAATTCTTATATGCTCATTTTTCTCTTATTAAAAAAATAATTAGATACTACGATAATTCTAAATAACAAATAGATAATAATAAGGAGTGTCAAAGGGGAGGGATAGACCTTTCTTCTACCTCTAGAGTCAAAAATCAATCAAATCCTGCCCTTGATGACCTCCTCTAAAATGTTGCCAAAATTTAAGGTTACGTCCCTAGAAACTTTTGGTCTAACAATAGGATAGATTCTTTCTATAGACCACGGATGTACAAGCTCGGCGACTCTAGGGGGGTCTAGGGGTGGCATATCAAAATTTTTCTAGGGCCGTCTAGGGATCTATATAATTTCATAAAAACTCAAAGTTGCCATGGAGGTCATAAATGAAAAGTATGACTGTTACTAATCTCGTACACATTAATAGATTTTAATATAAATTTGAAATGAGCTTGTACACCAACCTTTAGCAATGATATATTTATGAAGAATTTTCAACAACAGATAAGTTGATTGGTTAGAATAAAATGCAAACAAATAAATGCAAATTAAAAATTAGATTTCAATATTGATTTTCAGTAAATGACTTTACTGTATTTTCATATTCCAACTGAGATTTTATTAAACGATTGAATAGTTTCTAATTGTTCAATGAAAATATAGATTATTATTTAAATTACTTATTTATCTAGCTTATTTAAGTAAAATCGATAAATTGATTTATTTAGAGTTTTCTGATATTGAATTACCAGCGCAATTTTCATAGCTCGATGTATTAGGCGTAAAGAAAAAATATTTTAAATAATGTGAAATACTGAATGTGGGGCGCGAACCCGGAACCTATCCATATCCATTTGAATGCAAATCCTAACTGTTATGTGAGCACATTGTTTGACAACATTTGAATAATGACTCAATAGTGTCACTAATACACAATACTATCAATCAAATGGATAACCAATCAGAACACAGTCGTGCAAACAAATTTATGTGCAGACTTGTAAACAATGTTTTTAAATATATTATTGGTGCATTAAGGTTCGTGTGGAAAAATGATAATTAGCCTAGTCATTAACAAGTAAATATTGTTGAAAATGCCAATTTGATTGAATGTCAAAGTTATAAATTGGAACATAAATTAATAAGTTATACAATAATTTATTACATGATTTGAACATAAAACTAATTTTACTCTAAGTTTTAATAATTGTTTCATTCTTCTAGATCATTTATTTATAAGATTAACTAATTTAATAATTTATATAATTTGATTATAGAACTAGAAGACAAAAAGAAATAAAGTGAATACATAGAGAACCCAAACCATATACTGAAAGCCGAGGCCAAATAGCACACAAATTCTATTGTTTCTATTTTAGGAGCATGGTAATATGATGTCTCAGGTTTAGTAGGTATGGTCAGCTCAAGAGTAGTAGGGTTTGTGTCTGAATGAGTAATTATCTTGTGCTCATAATGATCAATAACACAGTCATAATGTGGGCACTCTTTGTCACAAATAGCATCGAAGTCTATTTTACTTACACACGATCTGTTCTCAGGTATACCGAAAGGTACAGTCATTTCACCCTTCAATATATCAATGCCATCGAACACAGCCTCACATTGAGTGAGACTCACATTCAGTTTACACTTACGAA
>JAQGCS010001564.1:0-13269 GCA_034702105.1 Fuscozetes fuscipes | reverse complement strand
TGATTTATTAATTGGTTTTGAATTAAGTTTTATCTAAATTATCAAAAATTGATTTATTTCTCATTATTGAGAACGCGGTCAATAGGATTAGGAGTAAAGTGATCACTGATCATGCTAATATCTATGTTTACACAAGTTTCGCTAATAATTATAGCCAGTAATAAAACAGAATATTCTGTGCCTTAGTTTGTGTGAAGATATTATTTACTGGACATTAGATTTGAGTCAAAAGTATATTTGAAATAAGTCTAACGATCGTAAGTGAAGTTTATTTTGTATTTCAATGACTCAAATATCGAAATGGTTTCACCTTTCGTCCACTACTTTGGATTCAAACCATTGGTTTTGAAGGAAATGATCGCATCGTTTGTGTGAAAAGTCTCGCATCGATTCAATCAAATCCAGAGCTAAGACTCGAATGCATTTACTCTTGAATTGTGTTTTGGAGATAATTGCGTGAAAAATGTCTGCCAACACATAAATGTCTGTCATTTGCGACAATTCTTTGTCCGAATATTTCACTTCTGAATAAGAGGTCTATAAAATGTGATTAATTTTGAGCACAAATGAGTTGAAGATTACCTCCTCTTCAGAAGAGCTGTCATTCAATGAATTGTTTTGGTCTCCAAAATAGTCGTTAATCCAGAAATCGGTGAGTTTTGGAACGACATATGTCTCGCCTTCCGATCGAATATATTCGGTAAACATTAAGATATTTTGTGGTTTAATATTTACGTAATAGACATTGGATTCGTGCAAATACTTGAGGGCTGACAGTAATCGTTGGCACCAAATGCTGGCTTCAGTGTGACTGACACTCAAACTCTTTGAACTCAAATGAAGTAAATATTTGTCTAAATTTCCTAATTTGGAGAAATCCATAAACAGGTACAAGCGATCAAAAGAGGGCCGAATATCGATGTCTTCCAATGATATGGGTTTGTGTTCCTCTGAGTTCACGCAAATTGCCTGATATTCGCCGAAATCTACACAAATGTTGATCTGAAGTAAGTCTGAATTCACTAACTTTTGTCGCATTTGTTTCTCTTTTTCAACAAATCTTCGAATTGTTTCCATTCTTTCGATTCTTCCGTTTCTTAATTCTAATTCTTCTCTTCGTTTGATATCAATGTATTTGAGGGCAAAATGTTGGCCATATCTCACATTTAAGAGCTGTCCGTCTCTGTCACGAATACCACTCGCAGTATAACCATAGACTCCACGATAGACTGAACCCACTTCTCCCCAACCAATCAATTCCTGAATTTCAAATCCAATAGTTTTGAGTAAATGTAAGTCATGTTTAGGAACCACACAATCACTTCCAGAGTCCAAACACTTTCTATTGATTTCAATAACTTTTGTATTTTTATTTCCCATTATTTTAATCAATGTAAAAATATTTGCATAATATTCAAAATGACAGCGAATTCTCGTGAATTAAGTAAAACCTATTTTATCGATGAGTGAATTGTCAAACATTTAATTATTTGCCTTAAGATTACATTTAATATCACTAATAAATGGCAAAAGAATTTATTCAAAAATTGTTTCAAACCATCGCAGACTTAGCGTTGGTATTACCGTTCAATTCCTTATTACTAGCGTTTGGATGAGATTCCGGTTCGCTGTCAACAAAACTGGTTTTCTCTTTAATGGTTTGTTCGTCAGTTTTGTCTTCATTTCTATTGTAATCTTTTGTTGGAACATAAGTGACATTCCTTTGTCTCCACCAACAGATGAAAAATATTACTATTATAAGAAGAACCGGTAAAATAACACCAATAAAAATGCCGCCAATTGTCAGCTTATAGTTGACGTCTTTGATGCACTCGGGATCGACGCCCCACGACCAGAGGCCGTCCTCTCGACACCGACGCGCTTCATAGCCAACAAGTCTATAGCCTTCATCACAAGAGAAGCGGACAATAGTGCCTGGCCAATATCTATTCTCAGATTTACGGCCATTCTTTGGCTTAGGAAGTGCTGGACATCGGATCGCAGGTTCACTGAGTTCTCGATATATAAGTTCTATGGCCGCCTCATCTTTCTTAGTCTGTGCCGCATATTCACTGTCTTGAGTGACAATCAGGTCATAAATACAGGCCTTCAGAAAGAAATTATCGATTAATGTCTCAAAACTATGTTAGGAATAAATTTGATTAATACTCGACTGTCACTACAGATTCGTTGGGCGTCGGGATATTCCTCAAGGTCAGCTGTGGTTATGTCGAACTTGGGCTCAAAGCTTATGTCATCGTAGTCAGAGTGGGCGACGGGGTCATGCCAAAATAGTGACTGACCTAAATGTGGTGTTCGGCTCTCTTTTAGCCGATAGTGTTGAGCAAAGTTTTCGTGCAGATCACGAGTATTGATGGCCTGACCCGTTCGAGGGCCAGTACGACCGTCTGGTAGTTCTAAATCGTCGCTTAAATCACGGGAGTATTTCCCTGTTTTTCAATATTCAAGTAAATTTGTAATAAATAACAAGTTGTTTCATTTCTTATAATTATTGCAATGGTTAGATTTTCTGCTGAATGCCAATAATACCAGGATTATCTTCCTAATATTGGTCATAATCGTATGATAAAATTGTGAAATCTTGTTTAAGTTAAAATTGATTTTGCATGAGTGTTCAGTTATTACATTGGTGATATTTTCTATGCCTTTCCTATTTCTAGAACCCAATGATAAGGGGTTTAATCTTAATTTTCTAACAAATATGACTCAACTATTTTTGATGACACCCTTAAGTGGCGACACATCTCTAATTTCAAACCAATTACTTCTTACCTAACAATCCGTTTGTAATATTGATGAAAGTGTTGGGCAGATAAACGTTAAGCATAAGAGAGCCGACGGGGCTCACCATTATTTCTACACCGGCTCCAGAGTCAAACATGGCAATTATATGCGACATATTCCTAATGCCTGCGGGTTGGTATAGCATAACACCTCTCATTTGAATGGACCGCATGTCCGGCTGCCAGAAGTAATACATCTCTTTGTCGCCATAAAGATAAAGCTGGAACTGCCAGCGCGCGGCCGCAGGTCTGAGCCTAAACTCTACTATCGATGAGATATTATCTCTAATGGCAACTGCTGTCAGATGTGTGCCCTCCAGATTCGGTATTTGTTCGAAGCGACCATGAATGTCCAGTTTATGAACAGGATTGTCTGTATGAACTAAAACAAATTCACCCTTTCCGTTGAAAGTGTAGTTAAAGCGGTCAAAGGTTACTATGTGAGGGTCACCGTATATCGAGGCTATATTTCAATATAAAAATATCAGTGAACAGAACAATTGAACATTATGTAAATGACATACCGACTCCCGGGGGCTGATATGATGAGCAATCCTGAGATGTGCGCCAATAGTTAAACATTTGACACGTGTCACTATTATCCTCTTTGACTGACCACTTGCAACAGTAGAAGAAAGGCATTATATCATACAACCAGTAGGAAAGGGTCGGCACCTAAAGTCAAATTCAAATTCATATATGCTTTCATTAATCATAAGAGCAGAAGCGGCTAAAGGATACCATTTTACCCCATCCTAAACCCCCACGATTTTTACCAAAATATTTCAACTTTACTCCATAGACTCGGCTCCTTTAGCCGCCTCCGCATAAGAGTCTGTATTCTCACCATAACTCGCATTTTGAAGGGATGTTTGCCATATACAAAAGCACGTGAGGGTCGCCCGCCATACATAGTATCTGCAGTCTGGACTAACTCACCGTAGTCATCATAACAACAGGTCTGACCCGAACCTCCAATCCTTTAAATGGAAATAATGATAATTTTTGATTATTGATCTTATTACTTTTGATTAGTTTAAAGATCACTAACGAGGGTCTGGCAGTTCTGACACAATGTTGTGACCCGTGATGGAGAGTATCGCACTTCTTATCAATGACATTGCATTGTAGGTCAGGTGCAAAACGGCCTCTATCTCGCTCTGACTGTGTTATAGTACAGGGACACCGGAAAACAGTGGTAGCGAACCTGTCCAACTCTGATTCCCTATCGAACCAATCTGTGCAAAACCTTTGGTGCCAATTGAGGCCATACTCCCGCACCCAATAGGGTTTCATAAACCAGCCTTTTGTGATAAATATTTGTTATTAGGAAAAATATAATTAATTTTTTGAACCTAAAGGCATGGGTCGCGACCATAAAGTCTGTGTCCATTGACTGCCCGTCACATTAATTCCGATAAAACCGAAAGTGAACTCATAATTGTCAAGAGGGGACAGTTGGGGTAAGTTGTGCAAGTCCAATTCAAAGTTGCCGGTATTGGCAATATTTTGGATCAATTCCACTATAAATGTAAGACTGGGATAAACGTCCAGTTTTTCCCTATAACCCCAAAGTGAGATAGACACTTTAGCATCAGTGTCCCAGGTTAGATCATCACTATTCCACTCTATAGTCAAACTATGTGGTTCCTCTGGCTTTCTATTGATCGGTAATTTTTCGATTATTTCCAATTCTTTGACTCTTACGGGAAATTCTTTACGACTTTCGGGCGATTCTGATCACAATATTTCAGTGAAAATATATCAGTTTAAGTGCAATACTTACGGACATACATTCGAGAGTACCAGAAAGTTTTGTCATCCACTGTGACTGTAAAGTCAACATACCCTGAACAATAAGACAATAAGATATCATTCAAAATTGTTGACAATCTTAGAGCATAATGGCATACCCTCATACATTACGGGAGGTGTTATGCACGCCCCAATATTATGAGTCATCATTTTACCCTTCACTTTAAGTACATCGAAACGGCATATAATTGTTGATTCGGGTGTGAGGCAGGGACCGGTGAAATTTAGCTCCAATCCTCCTAACATTAGTATATAATCAGTGGATGTGTGCAGAGCCTGAGCACAGATACTGTTAGATCGATTAATAATCAAATCACTCAATTCAGACCATTCTGTCCGGTAGGTTGGGATCAAGTGTTTTATCGACACAGGCTCCCGGCTCTAATTCTTCGTCAATTGTAAAGTAGAATCGGCCCGAAATGCCATTACCCCACCCCATTGTAGGTAGTAATGAGATGCGAGGGTTCTGTGAAAAGGGTACGTATTCATAAGCTTGGGTGGAGTTACCGCCGTTGAAACCGATCTGAAATATTGCATAAGTTTTTAAATAAAAAATGTTGACCCAGCTTAAACACTCACAAAAGCTGGCGGTCCATTAAGTCCGGCGTAATTGTCTAAATGGGTTATCCATGAAATATATTCGTAATTAAACATGGCGAAAGTCATCATCTCATCCGTCGCTAAAACCATTTGATAAGTATTTGTCTTTAATTCAGTGAAAAAGTATTATTGTATAAAATGAGTCAACACTTTGAGGCTTTACTGTACTTTGAGGTCTCTCTCTCGTCTCCTGTTAGGGAATGTCATATTCTTCCAGGTTATGATTAGTACATATTTAGGTTCCCAACCGATGGAAGCGGCCATCGCTGTACTAAAGTCTGATACGATTTTATCCTTAATTTGCTGATCCTCTTCTTTTTCGACTTGCACAATTCTAAAATAAACCCCCGACCCCTCCACCTCTGATGGAATATCCTGATGTGCGAAGAATATAGCAATTAATGAGGGGTCTTCTTCAACATTGGGATTGTCCGGAACCATTGGAAATTCAACAGGGAAAGCGTAACTTTTAAGCCCTTTATTGAAAGTGGCATAACCATCCTTATGAATCTTTAATTATATTTTAAAAAGATCAAATGTTTTCAATTTAAATTCAATCTTATCTTATTGGATTATTTTTTTACCCAAATGTAATTGAAAGCAAATCCAGAGAAGGGTAGTCTGAAAGGGAGCGGCTGATCGTGCATTTGCTTCATTGAATTAATTGATGTCAAGTAATCGTTTTCATCGAACGGATACATAAGTTCTGATGTTTGACTGCCATCCGGTCCTGTTATGACTTTCGGAAATATGAGCGGAAGCGATGGGTTTGGAGGTTCGTTAGGCAATATCTGATCTCCCGGTGCTCTATGAATGTTAGAGCTGACCACTGCTCGTGTTTTAACTGCATTTGACTGAACTGTTTGAACAAAATCTAATTTAATATAATTTTGAGAATTTCATCAAAATTTTATATAAGGAAAAGTTAAAAGCCTTTTACCTCCAGATAAGAAAATTAGTAACAAATTGCAAGAACAAATTATATTTAAAATTAAACCCATTTTGCAGTGAATTTCAGTGAATTTAACGCTGACTTTGAATTTAGTCAACTAATAAAGGATCGAATTATGTGTTACTACGAAAACTTGCCACAATACTTTCTCTAACACCTAGTTATCTTGTAAATTCTTTCTATTTATTAATACTTTTTCTGATGATAAGAAGAAGAGACAAATTTGTTGTCCGACTAATTCCAATAATTCTGTTAATCCCTTAACAGACAAATTGATGAAACAATTTGATAGGAAAGGAATTATTTGATTGATTTATTCTATTCGAGTCAATATTGGTTTCATTTCCTCGAATTCATATACGAGTCATAAAAATTGAAACGATGTCGAAGTCTAGTAATTGCTTTCCTTTCAATACCTGAAGATATCGATTAATCAAATCAATAGGTTTATTCAGTGTTTGTATATTAGAGTCAAATATCTTATCGAATGACTTCCTAACACCTTTAAGGCGTAATGAGAGTAAAGTCAAAATTGTTACTCAATTTTATCTATATTTAGATTATTTTATTTAATAGATTGTAAGAACACAAACTTTATAGAATTCAATTGCATGTATCCGGCATGGTCTAGTGGTTAGGATAGCTGGCTCTCACCCAGCAGGCCCGGGTTCGATTCCCGGTGTCGGAACGTTTTTTGTTTTATTATAGTAAATTAATTATAAATAAAATAGTATTTTTTTTATCAATGTCAAACTTTCTCATTCAATTTGATTTGTTATTCTAATTATAAACTATATTAACTTTTGTATGCTGTGGTTTAGTGGTTAAAACATTTATTTTACAATAGACCATGCTAACATTTGAACACAAACAGAGTTGAGCTATAAACAGGGATGCCCAAGCTCGACGTGTCTAAGGGTATTGTTGTAACTATTATTTTAATTTGAAAGTGGTTTATCATGCATATTAAACTAAAGGTAAGTAGTTCAATTTTATCTTTCCTACAGGATAAAACTGTATTTATTTACTAGATGCAATTTACAAATATTTAGCTGTTTGCATGAGAATAACGGCGTAGTTCATCATAAAACTGAAGATCTATAAAAAAAAATATTTAATTTTATTATTTTGGAAAATGTGAGGCAATTGTATAATACGGATAATAAAGTGGTTTTCCTGAGCGGTGCGAAACCGCCGACAGTGAACCCAAAACTAATTTCTCTGGACATAGTCTTAAAGGCTATCACTTGACGGTACATATGTTGGTCCAAATCTGTTGTATTGAAGTCATCCAAAAGCGCCATAATTTGGTCGGTCTTCTCGTAAACCAAACCATTGATCCAACAGTTGATCACAAGTCTTATTATTTCGGAGACTGCAGTGAAGCCAATTATTGTGGCGTATTGTTTGATAATTGGACTGTTTTGAAGCAAGGCATAGATCTGGAACATGATTACTAAAATGGTGACCGACATATCCACCACTACGGCCCACGATATCGACTTATCCAGAGCTTGCACTTGCCTTTTGATATCGAAGAATATAGCTTTGCTTGAATTGAATACTTCTCTTTTATTGAAGCTTTGGTTCAATTTTTGAAAGTTTATTAATGGATGAACTTTACCCAACTCAAATTGGTCTAGTTATTAAAATCAAAAGTTATCTATAGTAAAAATATTTAAGAACTTACCTGGTTTCTGTTGAATCATATTTTTAATATTATTCTCGACTTTCTTGAGGTTCTCGAACGCACAGATAGATATGTTCCACATGAGAAAACTGATTGACCAAGACACAGAAAAATTGAGGAAACTCTGGAATAGGACGAAAAAAATTCTGTAGAAACCAGTTGTGGTCTTAACGGATTCCTGGTTTCTTTTCAGTTCATATAACTGATAGACTCCGACAGCAATCGGCAAAAGAATGTGTAGAATCCAAACGAAGAATAGTTGGCACAAAATTCTCGACTTTTCTATACTGTAGACAAAGAATGTGCGAAAGAATTCTAAGCCGTGGGTCTGGAGAGACCAGAAGAGAAAAATACAGCGGATTTCGACCAAGGCTTTCATTGTTAGGGACATATAATAATTAGTAATGAATCCCGACTCATATAACGCCCTCATTATTGGTGCCCATTGAAACAGATATATCGAAACACAGTTCCAGGTACCACTCGCTAATCCGAATATGATTCCATAGACTTTCCAGTATTTATTGACTGACAACTGACCATTTGAGTCGATGGTCACTCCACCGAATGTGGTGTGCAGAATGCGGTAGTACCATAAGAATATTCTGGCCCTTAATTTCAATGGAAACTTATTTCCCAAAAATTTTAAAATCTCACTCAAAACCATTGCCTTAGAAATGAGACCTTATCCTAATCTGAACTAGTTCTATCTAAACAATATTTTCTGAATTTGTTGTTTATGTAACCTAGTTGATAACATTTGGATTATATTTTATGATTGAAAGCCTATTAATGTCAGTGAAAAAGTCTAATTGAAATGAATTGTCTTCAGTTTTGATGCTTTATTTGCGAGTCATTTGAAAGTGATTAATGAATGTGCCAGAGATAACCAAGGGGCTATAGTTCTTTATATCATTTGAGGTTTAATCTATTCCACCTGGATTTTTGTGAAATTTAGATAACATATCTCCTCCTAACATGAATTGAGCTTGGTTATCCTTCAAGTGATCTATTATATTTTTGTTTGGTCGAGTACTTTTCATTGCCATCGATTCGCTTGTTTGCGTGTTTTTATTCATTGATAAAAATAAGAATACATTTAAAATAAATTGATGCTAATCAGCTCTTGCCTAATTATTCTGTTCAAATAATTTTCAAAAGGATGTACTAGCAATCGATCGATTTCGATAGAAAGTCACGTCATTTTGTTCGGCAATTATGTGCTAGTACTGTTTGATAAATTTTCAATTATATCAATGATATAGAATTGTTTGAACAGATTTTACAATTGATTTCATTACAAATTATTTTTATGAGAAATTTTAAATATAAAAGGAGTTGAAAAACATTCTTCGAATAGTAGTTACAAAACACTTCATTCGTCAAAATGAAATCTATTTTGTTGTTGGGTTTGCTTTTGGCTCTGGGTATGTCTTGTGGAGCACAAGATGAAGCACCTTGCATGGAGGAGTGGAAGGATTTTATTGAAATGGTCCAAGGAGGACTTTGCAAACCTGAAACAACCGATGACAGTGTTATGAAGGCACTCCTCGATTGCAAGTCAGTGCTCAGTGCACATCAGGAACAACTTGATAAGTTCAAACAAATGGTATGTTATACCTGCCATTCCATATTTGTCTAAATATCTTGGTAATTAACTTGACGTTTAGAGCGAACAAGTTTATGAAAAGTGCGGAACTCCTAATGAGGCCGACATTAAAGACTATACGAAAGTCGATGTGACTAATACCGAGTATAAACAACTTCTGATGCAATACTGCAGTCCTAATATGAAGACTTGTGTTCATGATATTATTGAGGAATGGAAGAAGAATAACCCTGATCACAAACCTGACGAATCAAAAAAGTTTAACCTAACTGACGCTGAAAAGGAACAATTGAATGTAATCAAATGATTTACCTTTCACATCTAATTCTTATTATTTATTCCATAGACCTGCGTGAAAACTGCCCTCAAATTGTAATAACCCAGATAAATTTTTGATTTCATGAAAATTGGAGACCTGAAAATTCTATCAAAATATTTCAAATGACTAATTTAAACTTGTTAAAAATAATATCAATCTTGTCAAATAAAGTTATTTAATTTTGAATATTTGTAATGTTATCAAATCAACAAAATTTCCTCAAAATCACTAATTATTGACTGAATTGGTGTCGAATCTCAACCACTGATTAACCGATAATTAACTTATCTATAGATTAGTTTTTCTTAAAATTAATTAAAACTTTGAATCTAATGCTGGAAACTATTATTTATAATAAAGTATTTGAACGCATTTAAACTTAACTTTGATATTCTAAATTAGCCTTGCTCACACAATAACTATTTGTGTTGTGAATAATTCTATAAATGAGTATTAATTTGAGTTATTTTACTAATAATGTCAACAATAAGTGTAAAATCTATTATTCAATTCATTATATTCTGTTTTATTGCTACAAATGTCTGTCCAGTGAAAAGTATAAGCACTCAATCCAGGTCTGAATTGGAGGAAAGCATTGAAATTGCCTTCAATGACACTGAAAATAACAGCACTAATGGGGAAGAGTATTACGATGACTATGAACATGGTGATAATGTGTACGATTCTGTGATGATATCAAGCGATAAATCTTTAATTAGTAAATTATTTGTTATTCACAATGAGAACAAAGAGACTCCAATTGTCAAAAATGTTCAGAACATAAACCAAACATTTGAAATAATGGACAGACTCTTGAAAATTATGCTCAACTTATCCAAAGACATCATATCCAACAGTGAAATGTCACAATTGCTAGAAATGTTTTTCAATTTGGATGTACCCATGGATTGCTTGCTATCTTTGGTTGAAGTGGTCAGTGCTGTCAGAAAGGAAGAGCTTTGGGCTTTCAAATGTAAGTAACAAGTATCTTTTAAAAAAAATTGAGATCTGAAGATGTTTTAATTGACCGATCTAAAATTTTTTATTATAGAAATATTATCTATTAAGTAATTTATTTAATTAGAGGTATAGAGTCTGAAACTTAATTAATTGCAAATAAGTGATGTTTATTCAGTGGTCTGCAAGGCTTTCGAGGACAGGGGTTTTTTAAACAAAAATTTTCAAAACTCAAAGTGGATCAGGGGTGGGATAAAATGGCGGCCGGAGATAGCTGTTTCTGACCGTTTTTCCTCGGGGAGTTTTCTGAAAATGCCCTAACCACCCTTGTAAGCCACCAAAATGATTGAAACCACTTGTGGTTGAATTGACAGTATTTTAGAAGTGAATCGATTGACAAATATCTAATACCTATTTCACTGTTATCTTAATTTTAAAGTTTTCGATTCTTTGGGTCGAATACCCACTGGAATAGCAGAGGGAACGGTATCTCATTTCGGTGAATATGACGAATGTCTTGGAATTGAAAGTCCACCCAAACCCAATACAGAGCCAATGAAAGGACAGTACTGTTTGGCGAAAATAATCCTGCCTTACCCAAAACTCGTGCCCTCAGACTATCGACCGAACAAACATTTGGCGCACAAACAATATTACGACAAAATAGTGCAGTTTCTTAGAAATTACAACATGGACAAATATTTAACTGTTTTCAAGCTTATCGAGATTCTTAACAACCAAAGAGGCTCTACATTTAGATTCGGCACATGTTTTCCCACTACTTGCACACCACAAGACATGGAGACACTGATTAATCAAAGTATATCTTGACAAATCAAATAATTGTTAACAAGTACATAAAAAATGAGCATTTATTGCAGTCGTATACCCGATAACCCATTTGCCAATTGAATTGATGCCCGACTGCTATGTCAAAAATGGAAAGACAACACTCGATAACTTCCAATTTTTCTCATTGTATGAATTATTCTACAGATTTCCTTGAACAATATTAACATTTCATATATTAGAATAATCCTGCTGATTATAATTCTGGTGTCTGTCATTTGCAATATGATTGAAATAGTTTGTAATCTCTACAAAAAATACGGTAAAAAGGCATCAAATTTGGAAAACAATAAGGGGAGCGGTGTTTACGAGTGTTCCAACTTTGAGAAGTTAGTGATGTGTTTTTCTCTAAGCTCAAACATCAAGTTATTGTTCGACAAAACTGGTCCTAAAAGGTTTGTGTGCATCGATGCGATCAGGTTCCTTTTAATTATCAATGTATGTGTGGATCACATGTATTTGTTTACGCCATTCCTCAGCACAATTGCCTTCAGACGTATCCTTAATTCTGTTATTACGAAAGTTTATTATTATAACAAATATTTTTTCGCCAGAAATATATTGATCATCGATACCATGTTTATAATTAGGTAAACCGAATCTCTATTGACAGTCACATTAAAATCTGTTCGCTCTTTAGTGGACTTCTTGTGTCGTATGGATTGTATGGAAAGCTTCACAAAACAAACGGCAAATTCAATTACTTTACATATTTGATTAGACTTTGGCTCAAATATGCAGTTCCCATGTTTATTGTCTTGTTACTTTTCTGGTTATTCCCTCTGACTGGTGATGGCCCTATTTGGAACTACGGGGTCAATCTAATTATGCCGTCCTGTAAAGACAATTACAGTCTTTTTTCAAGCTTCTTTTTCTTCAGTAATTATCGCATTCAAGACACTAATAATATTTTTGATTTTGGTCCTGGCTTTTCAATTGTAAGAGAGTTTTTTCTAATTGCTCAATTTAACAAGTTGTTGTGCATAGTGCAATCCTCCCACATGGTTTCTTTCTGCGATGTTCCAATTACAATCTATCGCACCATTCGTAGTTTTAATCTTATATAAGTATCCGAGGGCTGGTATCACACTTAACGTAATAATAGTCCTGTTTGGTTGTTATGCGAGTATTTCTCCTCGATTGCTGTTCGGTCAAAAGACGTATTTGGATCCACTGGGCATCAGCTCATTAGAAGAGATGACTAAAGCCTTCATTGCTTTTCATATGGGTATAAATCAGTACATCATTTCTTTTTTCATTGGAATACTTATCGGGTATTTTGTGAGAGAAAACATTAATTACAAACATTTGTCGAACAAAATGGAGTCGATTTTATGGATTTTCTCATTTTCTACGATCATATTAGTGATGTATTGGTACATAACCTTGCATACAATAAACGAATCACCCTCCAAGTTCAGTGTTCTGCTCTGGTTTTCCATCGGAAAACTGATGGCATGTGTTGCTATATCGTGGATACTATTCTCACTTTGCATTGGAAGAGCAGGTACCTTCAAATTTGTCTTGTGCTTGAATGCCGTTAAACAGGGATGTCCAAGAGGGCTGAACTCTTGCCACTTCCCTAGAGTAGAAAATTTTGCCAAAACTCCCCGAATTTTTCACTACATTTATGAAGTAAGAATGTAGTATATAGTTTTGTGCTTGACCCCACCC
>JAQGCS010001563.1:0-13273 GCA_034702105.1 Fuscozetes fuscipes | reverse complement strand
GGTTTTGCCAACATTTGTGTCACCACTTCATTGATCTTAATGTCAATGAGATTCTGATTCTCATCGAGAGTTTGTTTCTGTATTTCATTCAATACTTTAAGCAAAACGTGTTCTTCTTTGAGATCATTCGTGTATTGATTTATGAAGTTTTCATTGAGGGTATGATGAGCATGCCCGTTTTTTGTTCTTTCAAGCAATGCAGAAATTTTGTGAGCAACCATCGAACACACCTTCAATAAATAGGGTCAGTTTAATACTATCCTTGAAAAAACGAAATTGAAATTCAAACCTTTAAATACTCCAAAAGACTCTTTTCATCGGATTCTTCGATTGAATTGTAATCTTCATTAGCGAGGAATTCATACGATTCAAGTCTAAGATCTTGAATATTAAGCTTTCGAGGAAAGGGATAAGCAATTATGTCCTCCACCTCAATGCCTGGTGCTACAATCATTCGAGAATTGAGATCCACACAAAATGGAACCAGTGAACTGTACATGTGGAACTGTCCGGCAACTTCTTTAACAGACTTAATATCATCATTATCATAAAAAGGGTGGTATTCCTTTTGTTCCGATTTGTTGGCGAACTCCTCCTCAATGTCTTCCTTCATTTGTATCATATCCGCTGCAAATTCAGTTTCATTTTGTAACTTATTATTGACGACCGCTTCGTACAGCACTTTGGGGTCGCACCGCAATTGCTTTATCATCACCGGTACCATCATTTTGCGAAAGGCTGTGGCGCTAATCAATGGATGTAACATTGAATCCATAAATGTGACCCAGTTCCCGTTCCATTCTACCTCCCCGCGCAAAGTTTCAAAATCGTTGGTCTCTATTCTGCGCACACCTTTAAAGTTAGGGCCGTAGTCGTAACCCATGGCTCTCAACTCTTTGTATATTTCATCAGATTTTATCTCAATTAGAGTTGACTTGTCTTTTGGCACATCATTGAGTAGATTCTGAACACAAAGTGGACTGTCATCAGTTGATCGTACTTTGCCCACACACGCTGTGTTGCCATTCTCCAAAACAACAAAATCACCTTGATTAAAAATATTATGAGAAAAAATTATGTGCATTTCTTTTATATAAATACTAGTTTAACTAATTCATTGTAATTAAAAAGTGACAAGTACCTGTTTGTTCAAAATACTTAATTTTGAGTTTAACCGGTTCTCCATGTGGAATAAACACGGCTCGTAAGAGCTGCACGTCTTCAAAGATAACTGACAATTGATTCCAAAGCCGACCCTTATGTGCGGCCAACTGTCTCCAGGCACACATCAAAAAGCCAGTGGCGGGAAACAGCACATTACCATCGATGCAGTGGTCGTCTAAATACGATTTAAACCTTTGGTTAAAATTTAAATTCTCTGTCATTTCAGATGCGGTCGCTTTGAAGTGGAATTCCGGCCACTTTTGTACAAAATAGTTATCTGTGTGGTCCCACTTTAATAGAGAGCTTATAGATTGCGTGCCCCTTGAAACAGGGTACTCCACTTGGGGATATAAATTCTCAATATTAGGATTGAGACCGATTTCGTACATCTTAGAGATTGAGCCCAAAAACATATCCAGATTTGTATCGTTTGAATCCCTTTTAATCAAAGAGATATAAGTGGAAGAGTCGAGTGTTTCTGATATTATCTTCGAGAAGAGTCCGTGCGGTCCGATCTCTACCACAATGGCATCCATTGGCATATATTTGAGTTTATTATAGAAGAAGACGGGACTAATCAGGTTATGCACAAAATATTCAGCTGATCCGAGCATGAGTATATCTTCTACTTTTTCATCTAATAGTGCCGTGGACAACCAATTTTTAGATCTAGGCTTAGGATTGACAATACATTTCTTGAGCTCTTCCGTCAACTTTTTAGTGGAAGTGTTTAGATATTTGCTGTGATATGGAATGTCATGACTTTGGAGTTCGCGAACGAAAACTCCATTTTTAGACAAATCGTCGATAAATGGTTTGGTTTCGTTATATAGACCTTTGAATAAAAGTTAGTTTTTTAATTGACTTCTTAACAATATTTACCGGAAACAACGACTGTGTCCTTTCCGTTATTACAGACAACACTCGCGCCTTTGGGACACTTCTTCGTGGCTTCATTCCAGGAGAGGCCGACGACAGCCATCAAACCTTTTGGTATTTTTTTGTCACTTTCTGTGACGACTCCTCTGTAATAAGTGACGAGAAGCGCCTCTTTTGTGGTCAGACATCCGTCGGCATAAGCGGCCGCTATTTCACCGAATGAGTGTCCAATAATTCCGTCGTGGATTATATTCAGTGCTGTCATGATATCCATTAATGCAATTTCTATGGCAGTGGTCGCACAGAATTTGTTAGTCATCGATGACATCGATTTCTTGTCGTCAGATAAGAGCAGATATTTTAAGTCAATGCCATACGGTTTGAGCACTTCATGGCATTCCTCAATCTTATCGGCGAATATCTTAATGGGCATCAATGCTTTAGCCATTCCCACCCACTGTCCACCCAAACCAGGGAATACAAACCAAATTTGCCGAGCTGTTTTGACAGTAAAAGGTGATGAATGCTTTACGTAGTCCCTTTGTATTTCCCCCTTTTCATTGATGCGATCCTTGATTATTATTGAACCTTCAAAGAAAAAATAAAATAAGCAAGCAAATAGGTTAATAAAGAAATATATTCTCATCATTTTGATCAAGCAGGTCTGTGAAAGTAAAAAGGCTGGTAAGTAGGGAAAAATGATAAAAATTTGCCTAAAAATAGCACTAATTGTTTTATTACTGTTTTTAAAATTGGTTCATAAGATCGTCATACAATTGGAACTTGATAAAAACGGTGTTGCAATGCATTCAAACCTCTAATTGGGAAACCTCTTGATTTCAAATTCAATTCAATTTTCATCGTCTCTGAGAGCAGAGCTAAAAAGTCCCTTGTTATTTTCTTAGGGTTTTCTGTGATCCAATTTGTTAGGAAATTAAAGCCATCCTCAGTTCTTGCACAAATATGAATCAGACGCGGAATAGTGTCTGCAATCTTTTTATTTTCCTCGTTATTGAGCTTGTAATTAGGTTCGAGCAATACGTGTGCGTTTACTCCGCCCACACCGAAGTTATTCACACCAGCAATACCTGTAATCATTTAAGTCAAGTTAGCAGCAGAGTTGTGGAAGGGGATTAAGAGGAGGGGGTATTTCATCTGGGTATGAAGGGATGCTCGTATCAACAAAATAACAATTTTACCGAACTCTGCACATAAAATAAGTGACCAAAGATTTCCGTAAATTTTCGAAAATCTAGGAGGGGTCAAAACTCCTCGGATTTGAATGATAATATTTACTGAAACAGTCGACAATACCACTAAGTTGTGAATTAACAAGATAAATAACTTTTGATTTTATTAAAATTATACTCCCACCTCTAGCAAGTCATATTCTCAAATAAATTAATTCATTTTATTATAAATAAAATTTTAATTGGCAAACATACCCGGAGTATAGGCATAGTTATCCATAATTGGGATGAAAGGGGGACAGAACTCCTTGATATTACTTTTGATATTATCAAGATGAAGACAAGAAGGAATACATTCATTTTCATATACCAAAAGAACTTTTGTTAAAGAAGATAAACCGGAGGCGCCCTCCGCGTGACCGATGTTACTCTTCAATAGCCCGATGGGAAGAGTTCCCTTTCGTTTCGGTTTACTGCAATAGGCATTAAATATGGCCCTGGCCTCTTCTGGGTCACCCACCTGATCATAAATGAGTTTAATTAAAGTTAATAGTCGCATAAATTTTACCATTTACCTTGGTACCAGTGGCATGAGCTTCAAAATAATTGACTTGAAGAGGGTCAATTTTAGCCTCTTCGTATACTTTGCACATGAGTGTTTCTTGAGATATAGAAGATGGGTAAAACATTCCCATTCGTTTGTTGCCATCGATATTGACGCCGGAGTTGAGGACAGTCGCATAAATGCGCTTAGAATCAGATCTTTTCTGAAGGAAAAGAGAGGCCACACACTCTCCTCTCACATACCCGTCTGCTTTTTCATCCCAAACTTTTGGTATGCCATCAGGTGCGTTTAAATGTGTCGCCTGGAACACATGATTAGTAAATGGTTGCAAATAGATAGAAGTTCCACCAACTATGGCCTGGTTGCATTTGCCTTCAATAAAGAGAATTAAAGCATTCATATAATTATTAGTATTATTGAAAGTAACTGTACTTGCCCAATCGCATGTCATTTATAGCAGAGTTGAAGGCCACTAAACTCGAAGAACAGGCCGTATCGATGAAAATGGACGGTCCTTTGAAGTCGAATATGAATGAGACTCGATTGGCGTAAAGACATTTATTGCTTCCCTGAACCCATAACAGAGTGTCTGTCATATTAGTCTGAGAGTCAAGTTGCACCTCTTCAGGTACACCATCAGGCATACCGAAAGAGGAATAACCGATGTAAACACCAGTGTCTGATCCCCGAAGTGATTGAGGATTAATTCCTATAATAGAATTGCATGTTTAATTCTGCTCTAATTATCGCAATTTTTAATTTCAATGAGATCTTATGCATACCTGCGTCAACAATTGCCTCATAAGTAGTTTCCAGGATTATTCTGGAATGAGGATCAATTGAGTCACTCATTGCTTTTGAAATGCCGAAGAATTGTCCATCAAATTTGTCGATATCCCTTATTTTTCCCATTCGTCCATTCATTCCATACAACTCTATAACAAATTAAAGCTCATCATAAATATATGGTGGGATAAGAATTTTAATTCTGTATAAATACTTTTTAATGAGTTACTCAATAATTATAATAATTACACTAAGGTTGCATTTTTAAGCTTTAGGGAAAGGTTAAAACTGACCTTGTGGCCACCGCCTATTGTCGGCAGTAATCATATCGACTTTGTTGTAGAGATTGTTTGCGAACTCATCCGTCGAATCTGATTCAGGAAACCGACCGCTCATTCCAGTGATCACAATATCCTCGTCTATATTACCAGGCATATATGTTTTTGTGGCAGGCATTTTCGCCGAATTAAAGTTTGAGCTAGTAGAATTCTTAATAGAAACAGAAATATTCAAATTAAAATATAGCACAACTGTAAAGAATTTTATAAACTAAAAATTAACAGAATTTACCCCATTGAGTTCAAAAATCTTCAGAATTCACCTTTTACAATTACAAATGTATTACAATCAACCTTTTAATTATACAGAATTGTGGGTTTGACTTTTGAACGATTTCGCTTGATAATTTTGCAAGAAAATTTTGAAAAATATCTTACCTGAAATTTTTAAATATTTTTAAAGTTTATAAATTGATTTGAAGTTTTAACTTAAATTAAACTTGCTTATTGTGAGAGATACTAACAGCTCTTATATTACATTGCTTTAATAATTTAGGGACAGTATGTACCAGGAATACGAATGAGAGGGATATTCCAAATGATTTTGGTCATATATTTCTAATAAATAATATGTAACTTACTCAGATAAGAAAAGTTGGATTTTCAAGAACTTCAACACTTTTACTGTAGAATAGATAAACAAATAAAGAATATTCTTTTGTAAACAACAGTCGAATACAATTTCAACGATTTTCAATAATAGAACTACTATTTAAACATTTCTCAATCAACTGAAGTAATTTTAAAGAGGAATTCATATCTTATAGTATTTATATAGTATTTATAAATCTAGATATTTATTATAGATTTATATTTCTCTTATATTTAATGAATGTATTTAAAAGTAATCAATAGTTTTGTGTCCTTCTATTCCTAAAAAAACTTTGAATATATAGCTTAGGGGCTGAGAAATAGTTAGAAGGACTTAGATGAATTTGAAGTAATTAAACGACTCAATGACTCAATGATGCAAACCATTCCACTTATCTGATTTGCCAAGTAGAGTATGTACAAGTTCGAGGAAGATTATAATTCTACAAATAAAATATGCATAATTATTTTTTTTATATTTGTTTTTAAAGTTGAATCACAATATATACCAGATTATCATTTTTGCTCTGTAACAATTTGGAAGTATTTTATGAGTCCTATTTAATGCGATTAAATTTAGCTTACATTGAGTGTTTACTAGCCTACTAGCCCAGGTCTTATTGGCTAAAACTAACTGGGTATTCTACTTTAAACTAGCAGTAAAATAATTATTTAAATCTGGGATGGCCAAGGTCGCCGGGTCTGGGGATGACTTTTTAAATTTGCCGCCAAACAAAAATGCCGCTAAAAGCCGCAACGCTACGCTCGGAAACGAGGAGGAGTATAACCTGTAATGTTAAATTTTCGATAAATTCTAGGGGGAAGGATAATCGCAAATTTTTTGCTCTAGGGGATATTTTGTCTATCCCTCCTTGGTCATCCCTGATTTAAACATTCAAATGCTCATCTATTGAAGAGATGGCCTCAGGATTTGCATCAATTGTTTCGCAATTGACTCTTCCTTCCAATACCTAAAAAGAAACAGTACTTTTTAATGTCAGAGTACAAAGAAAAAGAGATTCTTGGTCATTTTTTGTGAATTTGACTATTAAAACTAATATAATAATAACTATATAAAAGTAAATATACATTTTCGGGCAAAAAATAGGCGCCTTTGATGCGTTGCACAACATTTTCATCATTAAGTTGATTGCCAACAAATTCCAGGGGCTTAATTACCAAGAGCCGACCATTCATTTCTAGATATCTTCTACCAATGTCTAATTTCAATTGTTTTAATTTGTTTTTCATTTTATATCTAAAGTTCGTAAAAAGTTTCGCTCTTTTGAATGAATTGATGAGAATCTCCTCTAAGTCTCGGCTGACCAGAGATTTGCCGACAAATTCTTTCAAATCTTCCCCGATTTTAATTAGCTTGGAATTTATATTAGGTTTTAGAGCTGAGGTCCTTTCTCGCTACGCTCGGAAACGAGGAGGAGTGAGATACCTGTAATGTTAAATTTTCGATAAATTCTAGGGGGAAGGATAACCGCAAATTTTTGGCTCTAGGGGGATATTTTGTCTATCCCTCCTTGGTCATCCCTGATTCAAACATTGAAATGCTCATCAATTCTGCATGATAATTAAATCGTTAAATTTGAAATATTTCCTGAAATCGATAAATGACGATTATTACGAAATGAAACCTTGAGCAAAGCAATATTTTAATGACTTTATCAACCTTGACAATTTTAAGCAAAAAAATAAAGAAATAAAAAGCAAAATTTTATCAAGTTTAAAATTCAAATTTTTGTGGATTTTTGTGGATCTTATATGTATTCTCTGTTATATTTTGTATGTGAAGTATAAGCTATGCGTTTGCCATAACTTTACTCATTGAACATACATTGTGTATTGCATTTCTAACATAGAGAACAAATCGGTCTGCACTTTTTTGCACGGATGCACGGCTCCACGGTTTGACAAGGGGGATTAACTTTAGGGATCCCCCTAGAGTCGAAAATTGGCATTATCCCCTCTAGAATTTTTTAAAAATTTAACATTACAGCTATACCCTCCCCCTCCTCGCAAAGCGGTAAGCAGTTTTACCTAGGTCCTTCTACGATTTTTTTGCCGACCAAAGCGAGGATCACCCACTAGACCCTCCTCTAAAAATTTTTAATGAACAAATGCAAGCTCCACAAGAATCTATGTTATTGACGTCCGTTTGCGGGTATTTCCGAAAAATTCTCATATTTCATGATTCATAATAAGCTTCCAGGTCATACCAGATTGCAAATTCATCCATTAAATCGTTAGTATAAATTGAATAACTTTCTACATTTTATTTATTTTTACTTATCTGTTGACTATTCACCAAAAATAATTGTATTGTCGACACTACAGAAATTAAAAATTTATTACATTTCACTAATGATTCATTACATTTATAGAATGAAGTATATATAGTGTTGTCGTTCTTCCCCCCCCCACTTACCACCGTTTCACGTCCATTTTTGATAACGATTTCAATTTGATAAAAACTATTTTAAAATTGTGAAAATGTAGTGGGCATTGAGTTTGAATCGAACTTGTTTTTATACATAATTACTTTTATATAGCTTTATCTGATTATCTGATAGTAGACACCATAAAGCCCTAGGCATTTCGGTAGTTTGTGAAAAACAGAACGAACATAATGTTTTACATTGCCAAAATTTTAAAACATGTTTTTACCCGCCTTAAATCTAACAGCAATGGTAAGGCCTTTTGGCACCACAAATTATGTTTAACCTTTTTCAGTTATTTGTTTAATGTACGGACATACGGAAACGTTGTTGGTAATTAAGTTCCATTTGTAATCTAAAAGCATTTATAAATCGAAAGTGCTCATTAAATGACTGTTTATAGTCATTAAAAATGGGAGTACTTTACTTATTTTGAAATATACAACTATTATAGCTAGTTGTTTTGTGGTTTAGGGAAAGAAACTGTAATATCATTTAATAAAACAATGACTAAATGTATGACCGAATGGATTGAATCAAATGTTTTGTTTTTATAAAAACGTCTTTTATTTATAATTTATGTAAATTCAATGTCAATAGTGTTGAGTATCGATTACGTAAGAGTTCATTAAGACTATCGATTAAAATGTTTATTGAAAATGCTTGCATAACAACCAAACATAAAAACATACATAACAATTTAATGCTAGTTCAACTAAATATTAACCACCATGGTTGAAATATTCTTAATTATCCTTACTGGCTCAATACTTTTGTCACTCATTGTTAGCAGTAATTTTACAGAAAATTTGATATCTCAAAAGAATATTCTTGTCGTTAAGAGTATATAGATTAAAACATAGACAAACTTTACCGAATGAATGAGGGACATAGGGTTAAGCACTAAGATAATGAGACCATTAAATTGTAAAATGCTCATCTATTCTGCATGATAATTAAATCATTAAATTTTAAATATTTCCTGAAATCGATAAAGTAAATTTTATTATGAAACCTTGAGCAAAGCAATCCTAATTTAGTTTAATGCTTTTATCAACCTTGACTCTTTTAAATCCAATTGGAGAACACAACAAACTGATTGATGTTTCAATTAGTAATACTTTACACTAAATATCTGTCAAATTTCACATTTATTAGTTTTAAGTGATTCATTAATCATGGTCAATAACCTGATGGACATATGCCTCAAAAGATTGCTATAAAGTTCAAAATTGACTATTTAAAAAAAATTGATATAAATACTGGGTCCCAAAAAATAACAGATTTTTATTGAAGCGTTTTGTTCCCCCAGTAGCCACTATATAAATTTACTAGTACAGATTATTACTGTCGTTTCAAAGTCATAAATTGTCACAATTAATCATATATTGCTAAGTATAAGTGACCTCAGAGTGTAAAAAGATTGTTTAATTAGTTTTTACATTACACTCGAACCTGGATATGTACCGCATAACCCCTCGTTTTTATCAAGGGAAATAAGAGATTATAACCAGCAGAAATGCTGAAGTAATAAAATAATAATCGAATACAAAACTACTTTAAAAATAAAAATCAATTATTTTTTAAAATAGTGATTAATAGAGTTCGCGATCTTATCGAAAGCCATCGAAGAGATGGCCTCTGGATTTGCATCAATTGTTTCGAAATTGACTTTTCCTTCCAATCCCTAAAAAGAAACAATACTTTTAAATGTTGTCAGAGTACAAAGAAAAGGAGATTCTTGATCATTTTTTTGTAAATTTGACTATTAAAACTAATATAATAATAACTATATAAAAGTAAATATACCTTTTCGGGTAAAAAATATGCGCTTTTGATGCGTTGCACAACATTTTCATCATTAAGCTGATTGCCAACAAATTCCAGGGGCTTAATTACCAAGAGCCGACCATTCATTTCTAGATATCTTCTACCAATGTCTAATTTCAATTGTTTTAATTTGTTTTTCATTTTATATCTAAAGTTCGTAAAAAGTTTCGCTCTTTTGAATGAATTGATGAGAATCTCCTCTAAGTCTCGGCTGACCAGAGATTTGCCGACAAATTCTTTCAAATCTTCCCCGATTTTAATTAACTTGGAATTTATGTCAGGTTTTAGAGCTGATGTTCTTTTAACCTTATCTTTCACTACTTGTGGCATATCCTTGGTCATAATGCCGGCGATTAAAGTAAAAATAGAATCGTCAGAAAGGATGTCCTCGTCAATTTTAAGGTCTGATAATATATCAATGATAACCACTCTACCGATGGGCGCCTTTTTCTTCAGCATTTGGGTTGCGATGAGAGCCCCGGAGAAGTAACCGACGATATCGTAATCGCCTTTCGGGTGAATAGACTTCAGTAAATCCATATAATATTTTGTTATTTCTTTCAGTGACTTAAGTTCATCCATGTCTTTGAGCCAATTCAGGCCAATCACCGGTCGGTCTATCTTTTCAACCAATGGATCCAGGGAAGAGAATATTCCCTCCAATGGGGGCAGGAAGTAAACTGGTTTTCCACTAGTTACGCTATTCAGTTGTGTAGTGGCATCGTTTGGAATAATAAATTTGAACTTGCTCAATTTATTTCGACACTCTCTTATTTCTTCTGCAAAGTGTCTCATATCTTCAATTTTACCTGCCTCAAAGTCCTTCAATAGTCTAACAGTAATACTCTTCACGTCATTTAATGAAATTTTGATTTTATAGTCCTTTTCCAATCCCTGTTGCAGTTCCATAGCAAACATCGACTCCATTCCTATCTCACCTAGGGTCATGTGATCGGGTGTTGTCTTTGGATCGATACCTAATGCCTGCCATATTTGACCAATAATTCGGGACTCTTTAGTCCCACTAATTACCACTCTTTTTGCGCGCATCTGATTATAGAGTAAACTAATTATAATTGAGTTCATTAATACATTTTTTAATTCACTCACAACACACGAAACGACGGGTTTCTGCGATTGAAGTAATTTATCCAAAATCTCCAGACATGAATTGACCCTCTGTTTGACCATGCCCGCCATAACGTTCATCTCAGTGTCAGCAACGAATCCGACATCAGCAACTGGTCCCCATTGAATGGCCAAACCATTGAGACCATCTCTTTTCCTCTGCTCGCAAATGCGTTCGCAGACAGAATTGGCGTAACCGTAAGACGTTTGGCCCGCATTACCCTTGCTACAACTTACAGATGAAAAAACAACGAAATAATCCAAATCCAGTTTCAAATCGCGAGTGATTTTATCCAAATTCTCGAATATTTTGACTTTTGTGTCAACTGTTTCATTGAATTTATCAAGGTTATGCTTTTCAATCAATGAATCGTTATAAACGACAGCCAAATGGAAAATCCCACCGATTTGTCCCAATTTGTTGGACTCTTCAATGAGTGCTTTCGTGCCATCGATTGTGAATGTGTTATGAGTGGAGACAATGACATCTGTTTTGTACATTTGAAGAGTGACTCCGAGAGACCGCAAGCGCTCCAAAAAGTATTTCTGATAATCACTTTTTATGCCATATCTTGAGGTCAACACGAATTTTCGGGCCCCCAAATGCAACATCCAGTTAAGTATTTCTAATGCAAAATCACTTAAACCCCCAATAATTATATAAACTTTGTTCTCATCGAAGTATGTCTTTGTTGTCACTTTGAGTAGAGGTGAAGGAGTATATCCATTGACAGCAATATTTTGATTCTCCTCTTCTCTCATCTTAAGAATAATTTTTCCGATGTGTTTACCGGTTGTCATATATCGGAACGCCTTTTCTGCATCTTCTGCTTTGAAAACGGTTCTAGTAATTGGCTTGATCATTCCGTTATTACAATTCATTTGAATCCATTGTTTAAACCTTTTCATAAAATTCCTATCCGTTGAGAGTTTCATATCCGCAGAAATACCGATGAATGAGATGTCTCTCAAGAATGAAAACATTCCCAACTGTTTGTTCATTTGGAGGTCATATTTGCCGATCTCTACAAACCGACCGCAATCGGCGACGCATTCATAACTTGCCTCAAGTTTATCGCCAGTCAATGAGTTGAGCACAATATCGACTCCCTTTCCTTTAGTCAGGGCTTTGATCTTGAATTTGAACTGAATATCTCTGGAACTGAATATTCGATTCTCTGGTATATTGTATTCAGTCATCAGAAACTTCTTTTTCTCTTCGTTACCGACCGTCACAAATATGTCACAATCATATTTCTGGCACATATTGATGGCTGCCTGTCCAATACCACCAGCACCAGAGTGAATTAGTATTGACTCGCCTGTGATTTAAACAATTAATTATCTTACAATAAAATGCTTGAAATATTTGTTAATTGTATTGACCTCTTTCCATGTGTGCTCTTTCTATCAGTCCATACCAAAGGGTGCTGTAAGTAATAAGAATAGTGACGGCGTCGTCCATAGACCAGTTTTCAGGGATAGGTATTAAAATATCTTCTATAGCGTCAATAGATGTGGCGAAACATCGGCTCACATCGAAACCAAACACTCGCTCTCCGGTATCGGTTCGACGGCCCGCGAACTCGAAGCCAATCGAACAGTCGGTGAACAAACTCAGAGGGTTTACTGTTATACGACCTGTCAATATGGACAATTTTTAAATAAATCTAGTAAAAATTAGTATTATATTTATTTACCTGTTGATAACATAACATCTTTAAAGTTAAGCCCAGCGCTGTATATATTGACTTTGACCAAGTCACATTTTCTGCTTTTCAAGTCATATCTCACTGTTTTTGTGCCCATATTTTTGAGCGAGAACCATTGAAGGCTTGATAAATCTCTTTTATGGCTAGTATTTAGATAATACTCATCAGAAAGAGTCTGATCGTAGTCTTTGGGTAAAGTCAGGTGTCTATAAGTGCCTAACTTTCCGTTTTTGATTACATTCACCGCCAAATTATTCACCAAGATATCTGAAAATGGCGTCTCTTTAAAATTAATGGGTATTTTGAAGTTATTGTCGCAATCAAAGATACAACGCATAGTTTCTCCCCCGGGTTCAACACGGAGACAATTTATGAGACCTATAATACCATTGTTGAAAGAAACTTGTGCAATGAGCCATATGTTTTCTTTTTTATCGTTATCTTTATTT
This sequence comes from Fuscozetes fuscipes, assembly GCA_034702105.1. Lineage (NCBI taxonomy): Eukaryota > Metazoa > Arthropoda > Arachnida > Sarcoptiformes > Ceratozetidae > Fuscozetes > Fuscozetes fuscipes. The sequence goes on along the minus strand of JAQGCS010001563.1, from coordinate 194 downwards.
TTTAACAAAATCTGCTGGAGTTTATCGAACCACTCAGTTGTTTCGGCTGTGATTTCAATCACATTATTTTTCTTTGGAATCACCGGTTTTCTGGTCTCAACTTTTCTGAATAACAGAGCCATCGAACCGATAGAATCACATTTAGTGCCGACAATACTGAAGCCAACACTTTCTGCTTCTCTTTTGAATTCATT
>JAQGCS010001562.1:0-13273 GCA_034702105.1 Fuscozetes fuscipes | reverse complement strand
TTGCGTGACAGTTCACTAGATTCGAGTAGGACTGACCAACCGTTTAGGAACGGAGGGACCGACTCATCCATCAAATTTTGAGTTGAATTATTAAGTTTCCATCTTCTTGAATCCTTTTCAAAGGAAATATTTTCGCAATAATTTTAAAATAAAATGTGATATCACTTACTCTTATTATTTTAGCTGGTTTATTTATATGATAATAAGTAAGCATGTACAATACTATAAATGTTATAATTGAGAATTGATTCTCTAAAATCAATTCGAACATTTGTGAGGAATCCATTGATAACGACTAAATTAACATGTTTATTTTTCAAACGAAACAACAGTACAGTCGAAGAAAATATCATTTACTAAGAAACTACAAAATTGATTTCATTGGGCGGATCTGGCTCTCATGACGTACTAGATGACTATCAGGTTTGCTTGCCAAGAATCATGGCTACTTTTACTTAATGAGTAAACAAAATTTAACCAGCTAAAAACATAAGTCTTAAATTACATTACAATTTATTACAATAGGACCTGTTTATATTTTTCACTTGTTTCAGGGATTATAACGAGTAACTAGATTATTTTATCATTAAAACTATGAAGAAGGCAAATGGTTTTTAAATTAGTGTTACTATTAATAAGGGAAGGATTCTAAGCAGGGTCTTATGTAAAGGCTGAGCTGAACTGCATTTCATTTATTTATTACAATTTTATAGAATTCTATTTAATATTATTCTTGTATGTTTTAAATAGCCTACTTGATAGCCAGGAACTTATAGCATTGATGGGTAATTCAAATAAGACGGTCAGCACTAAAGACGCCACAAATACGGAGAAAAGGTATACAATCAGAAGGAATGTAAATATTGGGTACTCTTTGAGCTTCTCATCGATCACAGGATAGTAGTCAACAAATGAACTTAGTATTATTGGATGAATGAGATAGCTAATTCTTAACAACTGTCTTATTTTTGTCCATATTGGCCACGACAACCAAGATCTCTTCTGAGCTAACCAAGTGAAATAATAAAATAACAGAATAGAAATAATTGCTGAGAATGAACTTGATTCTATTGCACTGAAGAGAGGTAGCTTATCATAGATGTGCTCTCTTGAGCTTGCTATTAAAACAATTGAAACCAGTACAGCTATTGTAACACATATAAAAACTTTGGTAATTGTGTGCTTGTAAACTTTTTCTATTAGTTTATGTTCAATCAAATATGCCATGATCAAACCATTGATATAAGCAGAACCATGAACGAAAGGCTTAAAATGTACCAAGTCCAAGTAGCTATTCTCAATTCTGTTTAATTAAAAAGAAGATAATACATAAAAACCACGAGTAACTAGTTAATTCACTCACATAAATGGAGAGCACAGGGTTTTTGTTACATTCACATCATTTAAATAGGTTTGTGTCGTCAGTCCATAAGAATAATGATAATAAAAGTTGATTGAAAAGAATACAATATGACCCAGTATTGCAGCAAATAGTCCATGCTTAAAACTTCTTTAAAAATTATAGATTTATAAATATTAATTTTAACAAGACTAATTTTTACTTTTTGAAAAAGTAGAAAAATATTGGACTAATAAATACATATTGAATCAATACGTGAGTTGTCCAGATCCAACTTAAACACTGGAAAAATTGCAAGTTCATTAGATAAATTTTATTCGAAACTTTTAAAAACTTACTGGAGCAGTCGAAGAGGCAAAATTACCGATGAAAAGCATGTTTGGCAAAAAGGCTTCATTACAACTATTAATTGCATGTTCATCACGAGTATTTGTTAGAAATTTGTCCACGTAGTGTGTGTAGAAAATAACGAGCATAAAATGTAAAGGAGCAATTAGCAGAAAGCGTTCCAGGACAAATTGCAAATACAATTTAAGTCTTGAATTTTGTGCTTTCACTTTTACTTGCTTGAAGTACCACTTGCCTGATGCGATACCATTAAAAAGAAAGAAAACGAACAAGGCAGATCGATTCATTACACTGGTCAAGTATTTTTCAATTTGAGTTAAATTGAAAATGTCATTTGAGTAAACGCCATAGGGCAAAATTGAGAAGTGTCCAGCAATTAAAATTACGTGAATTAAGACCCGAATTCCATTCAACAAAATTGAAGGATCTTGAAATTTTCTTTTCACGTCAAATGAGCTAGTTGGTTCCTTTCTAAAAATTGAGCGAACGTTCTTCAAAATAGAAAAGTTGACCAGGAAAGTGCTCTTGTCAATTATTCCACAGATGTGTAATACAGTTGTGAATACGTCTAAAGAAGTGATAAAAAATGCAAAAAATAATAAAAGTGTCCACCATATCATTTTGAAGCCAGAACAATTTATTTTTAAACAATTGAATAGACGTTATTTAGTAAATGATGTACAAGTATAATTAATTAAATTCACTAATAATTTTGACAAGTTAATGAATTCATCTATCATTTCAATGTGACATACATTTGACTTTCAATGTTATCGAAAGTAGAATCAAAATTTATGCAAGATTCAATTGATTTTTTAAAAATAATAAATTTTATTTTTATTAATTGAAATAAAATACCATGTTTAGAACACTTTTGGCCAGAATTCACTATTTTGTGGAGAGCAGATTTTAGAAATATGACATTTATTTAATAAAAGAGACCAAGATTACATTTAGAGACATGATGTGCAAGAGTTAGAGACAGACTCCTGAGCTTAACATTCAATGCAATATATTGTTTATACAGACATCAAAAGGAAGTTCCCAACATTGAAATGTTTTATGTTACCAAGCAGATGTCTACAATTTTAAGACAAATATTATTGTAGACTATAATGTAAAGAAATAGTTCTTGAGTGTGCTAGAACCTATTGAAAAGGAAAAATCTAATTTTCTTTGTAGACCATATGTATATGTTTAGAAAGTGGTTATATACTCCTCAGATAGATGTTATTTTTTATGTTACAGTTTGCAATAAAGCGAGTTAAGCCCTTTCACACAGAAATTGTACATGATATAATTTCAAAAGGCATAACTTATACTTTTATACAAAATTATACAAAAGTAATAATACATCGATAGTGTATGGTTTGGTTCGGGGAACACTCGTCCCCACCACCCGTCCCCCCGCTTTTAAAAATTTTGAAAATTTTAAAATTCATTGTTGAACATACTGTCATATCTCGATTTAAGAGACTCCTCGGTGTGGTCAAAATTACTCCCTTAAATCGAATTTCCCTTATATCGAGTTACTTTAGCATGGCATAGGAGCGGTTGGTGCTCCAGAATTCTGTCTCTTATATCGAATTCTGTTAAATCGCAGTCTTTTAAATCGAGATCGGACTGTATTTTTAAAACAATATTCAGAGATATATCATTTTTGAGTTATTGTGACACATATTATACCTTATTAAGTTGAAGGGCATAAAAGATCATTCATTTGATCATTTGATTAGTAAATGAGGAAAAAATAATTTTAGAGTTAATTTTTTATTTTTGTATTATATTATAATATAATAACAATTATGAAATAACACATCCTGTTATTGAGTATTAGAAAGCCTTGGTTAAAAGTAGTTCAATAATAAATTTTAATTATTCTTGGTCATCATGAGCTTCTTCATTTGGTGAAAGGCCATGTTAACATTTATATCACAACCGGTCAATTTTGAAATTACATTCAATAACTCGCACATACAGTATTGAAATTTATGAGTGGGGTAACCTGCTGTTCTATTTACTTTGCCTAATGTTTTTAATGCGCTATATACAAATTTATCAGGTGTGACAGTAAAAAAGTCTTTCTTCAAAGTCGAGGCCAATTTAGTGGACACGTGAAACGGTAGCACCGATTGAATTATGATTCCATTCGACTCATACTCTTTGCTGAGTCCTCTCGACATGAAATCCACGTACGCTTTGGTCGCGGAATAGACGGCACCCAAAGGAGTGGGAAACAGTGCAGCGCCCGATGATATGTTAATAATAATTCCCTGTCCTCTACTGTCCATTCTGGGTAGTATTAGGTGTGTCATTCGAGTGGTACCAGTTACATTTACATTGATCATATCGGTGAGGTAGTCGCTACTGAATTTTGTAAAATATTCAGGGTTAGAACTCAAGTTCGAAAGACCGACATTATTGACCAGAATATGAATTTCTTTTAGTTGATCCAGTTCTTTTCCTATTCGTTCATAAATATCAGTACTGCGAAAATCAACGGCGAGAACATTGATCTTGCAATTAGTAGTCGACTTAATCATTTCCTTAACACTATTGAGTTTGTCTTCACTTCGACTCAAAAGCAATAAATTGTAACCCTTTTGAGCCAATTGTTTGGCGTATTCCAGTCCTATGCCATCAGTAGCTCCGGTAACAACAGCCCAAGCATTAGGACCACCACATAATTGAACTTGCTTACGCAGGTTTTGACTTATTGCAATAAAGATTCTTGTTAACACAATTGAGATAAGGAAGATAAACGAAATGAACCCAATAAACGTGACAATAGCATCTAGAACAATGAACATTTTCAATGATTTGTATACTTAGATACCTAACAAATATTTAGCCCGGTTCAATTAAAACAAGGAAATTTAATATAAAATTAAAGACATAATCTTTGAGAAGTTGTTATCAGTGTTGATATCAAAACACGTCAATCAATATTTTAAATCAGATTTTAATTAAGTCATTACCAAAGAATTAATTTGAACTAGAGGAAATTTATAAATTATTAATTGTTATTGAAGGAAAGAATACAAAATTAAAATTGATCCAGCACAACAAATAATATTTTTTATGTCATTCACTTATATGATTTTGAAACCAATTTTTCATTGATCTTGTCAAAAATAAATTGACCAACTTTGAAAAAATAATTTATATAATTGCGACATCAGTTTTGATAAGTTCCTTCAATAGTCTCAATAAAAAATATTGTAAAATTTCTACCACGCAGTGGCAATCAATTTTGCAAGGTACTCCATCTTTTAGTTTTATTAGAATTGAATTTCAATGATTTTAAACTTATCTTGAATAAATTGTTTTAAATTTATTTATGATTTTTTGAAAATACCGTTTTTGATAGATTTATTTGTTGAAATAAACTGCTAAAATGTTTGAGCAAGGCTATATATTTCAGCTAATTTTTGACAATTATTTGGTTTTTTTATTCGCCATTCTTATTTTTATTTATAATCTTGTTTATTCAAAAGCTTCAGAAAGAGTAAGTTTATTAAATAAATCTTTGATACCAATAATTTTGATCATGTTCTATTATCAAAATAAGATTAAGATTATATTCAAACTTTTATTAACCTAGGGTTGGTCTAAATCTAATTGGTCAGAAAAGGTAGCAAATATTGTCGAGGATGAAGAATTAAGCCGCACTTTTCAAAAGGGATGGACTGTTGTGCTCGAGTCCAGCGAATTATTACACAATCAAATAAGACCTTTATCGAAATTTGGGAAAGACCTGGTCATTTATAGGGGACATTCCAACAAATGCTATGTATTCGATGCGTACTGTGCTCATTTAGGCGCAAACTTAGGAGTTGGCGGGACTATTATTGGGGAATCTGTGCAGTGTCCTTTTCATGGGTGGGTATTCGATCAGAGTGGACAGTGCACTCATGTTCCAGGTTTAGAAGGTATGTCCACTTATAATAATTATGTATAAACGTATTAATTATATGCATCTAGTTCCTATAAATGTGCGTTTAATTAATTATCCCGTTTTGGAGATTATGGGTTTCATATGTGTTTGGTATGATCCTGAGAAGAAAGAACCTAGTTGGTTTCCACAAGATTATTACGGAATCGAAAGCAAAGGGTTAAGATTTAAAGGAAAATCATTGAACGTAATTCATGCAAATCCTATTGTGAGTTTAAATAACATGATAAATTATTTAGTATAATAAACTAAACTTTCAAGCTAAAATATTACTTTTAACTTGTGTGTGTGCAAGTGTAATTATAGTTTGATCATAATTGCCTAATTTATTTCATCTTGGTATTTGAGCGGTAAATTAGCAAATTTTTATTCCAGGAAATATTGCAGCACTTCGCAGATTTCAACCACTACACCATGCTCCATTCTGATCACAAAATGTGGTACAATTGGCCAAAAGACGGTCTAATTTACAAATGGTTTCACAAAATTATTCAGATTACATTTGCTGGATGTAAATGGGACATAGGAGAGGAGTCGGAAAGACATACTTTCCTTCACTCCATGACCACACAGGTTAAAATGTTTTGGTGTCTGGAAATAACCTTTCATAATGAGGTGTATTGTATGGGTCCATCACTGTATACAATGAAAACTAAGTTCAATTTTTTCGGTGAACGTCAAATTTTGAGCGCTGTTGGTATAATGCATGACCAGGATAGATTATGTAGGGCTATTTGCAGAGTCTATTCAAAGCAAGGTATTATCAACAGTTTCTGGGCCAAACATTTTACTGATAGCTCATATAAAATGGTAAATATAGGTATTTTGAATCATTTTAATAATCAAACATGGTTGATTTTTCAAAGATGAAAGGTGAAGCAGAAATCTTGTCAAGTACAAAATATTTGTCTCATCCCTTATTCACAATCAATGATAAAACTATTGAAGAATATCGACACTGGTTTCAACAATTCAATATGTGATCAAGCTAATGCAATAATTAAATAAAATTTTTATTAACAAGTTTATTTTGTGAACAAATTCAATAAAATTAGTAAAACAACGAAAGTGATTAAAATGCCTACAATTTAGAAAAATTGAATAATATCTAAAGTTTCTAGATTCTAAACAATTGTACAAGTTTATACCTTGATAATATTGAATTCAAAAGAAGGGTTTCTCCAAAAGGAAAGGCATATAAAAGTCTCGATAAATATTAATAGTCTAAGACATTGAGTTATCTATCATTCTGATTAAATTTGGACTTGCATCATTTAACAGAATAAATAAACTTGATTAATTTAATTGTTATTTTCCTTGTTATTCGGTTTAAGTTTATTTTCTCTTAAATATAAATAAATATATTTTTAAATTTATTTAATTTTTATTTTTTAATAATTTTCAAAAAATAATACAAAGTTTAATCATGGTTCCTTATAGATTTTCCTACATAATTATTCTCAAATATCTTTTTTGAGAGCCAAGAACCAATTGCATTAATTGGAATTTCAAATAAGACGGTCAGCACTAATGACAGACTAAATACTGTAATAATATATAAAATGAAGAGTAGAGTAAGGAATGGGTATTCTTTTGGTACAATTTCTATAGCGGGGTAAATGTCAGCCATTATATTGAGTATTATGGGGTGAATTAGATAGTTCATTCTCAAAAATGGTCTCATTTTTGTCCACAAAGACATAGTTAAAAATGAACCATTTTGTGCTAAGCCAGTTAAAAAATAAATGAGAAGTAGTGACATTATTGATGAAAATATGCTCGACTCAAATGCACTGATTATTGGCAAGGCATCAAATATGTACTCTCTTAAATTTGATGCTAAAATTACCAAGATAAATGTATTAAGATAGACAGATTGCATTGTTTTAATGATTAATCCAGTTCCTAGGTTATTGTAAATTTTTTCGAATAATCCATGCTCCATTAAATAGGCCACAAATATCCCATTTATGTAAGCTGAACCAAGAGCAAATGGTTTAAAGTGAATCACATCTACATAACTATTTTTGGCGCTAAAATTCAAATAATTATCAGGATTGGTTTATCTAGTTTACTAAGTTATTACTCACACGAGGAATGAGAAAGGTATTTTTGTCATTACAATACCGTCGGACTGCATTTCTGTGGTGAGTGACCTCGAATAAAAAATTAAGAAATTCATGCAAAAGAACCCTATGTTTCCAATAATTATTGTAGCAAGGCCACACTTGGTACTCCTTATTTTTTAAAAAAGGGCTTGATTCAAAAAATATAATAGAAAAATTATCAGGTTACCTCCTGAATGCATAGATAAATATGGGTGTTATGAAAATATATTGAACTAGGACGTCTGATGTCCACAACCAGATCATGCACTTATAAAAAAGATTTTAGATTGCTCAATTAAATTCAAATTTATCAAGTTTTATCAAGCATAATTGATGTTTATGAATAAACTGTAAAAATTACTAACCGGAGCATTTGAAGAAACGAAATTTGTTATGAAAAGTGTACTTGGCAGTATAGCCTTCTTGCACACCTGCACCACATTTTCATCGTCCATATTATTTGTGACCAGATTTTCGATATAATAATTGTAGAAAAATATGAGCATTAAGTGAACAGGTACTATTTGCATTAGACGCTCAAAATAGAATCGTGCAAAAACTATAAAATTTGAATTAATTCGGCATTTTTGAAAGTTCCATTTGCCAGCTGCTATTCCATTGAGAAGGAATAAGATGACCAGGCAGCATCGATTGATAAAGTGAGCTCCATACCGTTGTAAAGGAGTATGGTGCAAATGATTATCAGAATAATAAAAATGAATGAGAAAGGAGAAATGCGCCACGATAACATGAAAATTAGCCAAAACTCGTAGTCCATTAAATAAAGTTGTAGGATCTTTAAAGTCTTGATTTGATGATGATCTTGGTGTTTTGGCGCGGAAAAAGGTTTCAACATTTTTCAAAATAGAAAAATTTACTAAAATATTATCATTTTTAATAAACTTAAAAATATGCAAAACTGTTGCTAGAGCATTGAATACTGTGAAAAATGCAATAAAAATAACAAACAGTGACCACATTTTTAAAATTATCTTGTTAATTTCTTATATTAAATTTAGAATAAGTAAAGGTTTTGTAAATAATTATACAGGCATTGAAGCCCGTTCATTTTAATACCCATCTAAACCTTATTCCTGCCTTCAATGACGATCTAACCTTGGATTTCTATTGGAACTAAAATGTCATATACATGTACTACAAAGACTTGTCCCTGATTCAACTATATTGAGGAAATGAATCATACATGGTCTTATTTTGATTTTCTCTTTTGCCAAGACTACTAGACTTTCTAGCACTATTAGACTGTCCGGACTCTATAATTAAAGATGAATTCGAACACAATTTCTGGAAAGTTTGAGTTAAATGGTTATCCCATTTATTATAACGAATATGGAACTGGCCATGAAGTGATCCTGCTAATCTCGGGATCACTAGGTAGTCCTCGCTACGATTTCAGACAACAATTGGAAGGACCATACGCTTTTAATTTGAAGAAATATACAATTGTTGCAATCGATCTGCCCGGATGGGGACGATCAAGACCACCCGAACGAAAATATAGTGATAAGGTCAATGAGTTAGACATCGATTGTTGCTTAAAGGTTATGGATGTAAGTGTTCAAATAATCCGGCTTAATTTTTAAACTTTTAAATTTAAAATGGGTGTTAAATTTTGATCAGTTTTGAAAAATAAATACTTAAACTAGATCAATTGTTTTGTACAAATTGATAATATCAATTAACTTTAATTTTATAGAACCTTGGTTACAAATCTTTCTCAGTGATTGGGTGGTCAGAAGGTGCCAAAATAGCACTGGCCATGTGCCATTTGCACCCAGAACGAATAAAATGTGCAGTGGCAATTGCCATATTCATTTTTATGTCCAAGGAAACTTTAGTCCCAATTCTTGAGACCAGAGACACAAATCTGTGGCCTAAGGAACAGTTGGATACCTTTCTTCGAATTTATGGCAACAGAGAGACAGTACAAAAACTTTGGGATAATCACCTTGGTGTTATTAAAAAGCTCAGGGATGAGTGCGACAAAGAGTACTACCTGGCTACACCTGAGCAGCTAAGTAATTATTTTAGCAAATTTAAACTTAAATAGATATTTAATTTATTATTTATTAGATCAAATTAAAACACCGTTCCTATTCATCCATGATGACAAGGTAGTTTTTAAATTAATGTTTTATCATTTAATTTATTTTCAAACTTAAGGACCCTATTGTCGGAGTGCATCATTCACTTTACTGCAATGAGCATATACCAGGGTCTATTCTTCATCGGTTTGATTATGGTTCTCATAATTGCCATCAGGTTTACCCTGCTCAGTTCAAATTATTGGTTGAAAACTTCATCGATAATTGCAAAACAATTTTATAATTGAACTTCAATTAGAAATGTGCTCGTAGTTTGAAAACGTGTAATACAATAAATTATAGACAATTTTCATATAACATAAGTTTGATTTAGTTTGTTCTAGATTATATAACTTATTATTTGTATTACTATTTGCAATGATTAACAAGGAAAGATATACAGTTATTAATGGATTTGATAGAAAGCTTGACATTCAATGCGATTCAAAGTCAAACTAAATTATATTATTTCACATTAAATTTTTATTTTGATTCATGGTAATTATATTTTAAAATCTTATCCAGGTCTAATTAATATGTGAATTTAGATTGGTTAATTAATTTTTAAATCGTGTTTTTGGTGATATACAGTCAGTCAAAAATTAATTATAATTTCAAATTTTGTTTTCCACTGTATTAAATTAGACTAGGATTTCAAATTGAACCATATAATTTTCATTTCCACTAAAGATGTTCTAATCAACTTTTTGTTATAAATGTTTTCTTGTTAGTTTAATTTTACTCTCATGCCTAATCATATTAACTATTACCCAATATCTGATCATCTAAAGCATATTCTCTTAAAATTTTATATGAGCAAGCATAACGTGCATAACAATAGGGGAAAGTATAAGAATATTTTTGTTAATTGGGAATAATGAGTAGAAACCACTTCCCTAGGGATTAATGAGCTTGGCTATTACTGAATAAAATACATAATTTATTATGGAATCTAAATTAATCTAGCGACACAACAGGAAATGAGTCAATCGCTACTTATAGAGATTTTTATCTTAACAGCAAATCTTTATAAAATATAAGACCTGGCTCATCAGCTCTTTCGTTTAATTTTGAAAATATATGTTCGAAAGTTTTCAAAGTAAACGTAATAAATATTATTTTTTGATATCTTTTAAATTGATTTCGTCTAAAATGAGCAAAAATTATTTTTCAAAAATATGCCAAGAGCCTATTGTTATAAGTGGAATGAGTGGACGTTTTCCAGAGTCTGACTCTACCGATGGCTTCGCATACAATCTGTATAACAACGTAGAGATGATTACTGAAGACGACAGACGATGGCCTACAAGTTAGTACACTCAGGTTCTTCATTATTTGATCTTGTACAAATAAGATAACCAGCTAGGTAAAGTGTTGTATCTATGGTCGAAAAATGTCTTAAAATAGACAGAATTAGTCTTTCGTAACAAAAAATTTAAGATTTCCTAGATCTATCTGAAAACATGTAAAAAGATCATCTCATATCTTAACATTTAAGTTTATAAATTGGTATAAAAGACCCAGTTTAAGGAGAAACTTGTTAATCTTGGAGTGCTTTTAGATTTGACTCAAATCCTTGTTTCTAATTAACTCTTCTAATTTGAACTAATTCTAAACTAATTATTTAAAATTTGAAACCACCTGGCAATAACTAGTTCAAATTATTTAATATTCATTGTATTTGATTTTTAATAGCTCTTATGAACTTATTTATTTTATTTAACTAGCAATTAAAGGGATGAACCATCGTATGAGCAAGCTCAAACAAATAGATAAATTCGATCAACAATTTTTCACCAGTCTCATTCATTATGGCGATACAATGGACCCAATATCAAGAATACTGATTGAAACCACTTATGAAGCTATAATTGATGCAGGTTTGTATTTAAACTTAAAACTTCACTTTTTACATGAATGAACTTGGTTACATCTGATGATACTTTTGAAAATGTTCAAACATAAAGTGATGAGCACATTTTTAAAATATAAAAATTTCGAATTAGGAATAAACCCGCAAAATCTAAAGGGCTCCAAAACTGGTGTTTACATTGGTAATTCGCCCATGGGAGGCAATGGCCAGTTGCCAGATTATTTATTCCCAGACGCTCAAAATGACGGGGAGGCGTTCCACCTGATGATGGGCAGCAATACATGCTTTTATTCAAATCGAATATCATTCGTATTTGATTTCAAGGGCACATCACTTACCCTTGATACTGCCTGCTCTTCCAGTTTGGTGGCTATGCATCTAGCAATTAGAGATATTTTGCTTGGTAAATATTTAATAGGCTAGTATTATTGCTAATATAATTTTTATTAGGAGACTGTGATCAAGCTATTGTGGGCGGGACCTCTATCCTTCTATCACCATATATCAACCAAATATGTCAGTGGTCACGTGTTAATGCCCCTGATGGTGTACCTAAACCATGGGCAGAAAATGCAGATGGTTATGTCAAAGGAGAGGGTATTGTCTGTATTCTTCTTCAGCGAAAATCAGTGGCCAAGCGCATTTACGGAACAGTTCTTAATTCTGGTGTTAATAGTGATGGACATAAAAATAAAGGCATTTATAGGCCATCACAGGAAAGTCAACAGAAACTCCTAATTGATACTTACCAAGATGCTGGTGTCGCTCCCTCTAAAATTAATTACATCGAGGCTCATGCTACCGGTACCGCGGTAGGTGTCTATAAAATTCTCTAAAATTTGTTAAAAATAATCCTGTTCAATTTTCATTACCATTTTACCCTATCCTACAAAACCCTGAGAATATATAGACTTGCTGTTTCATGCACAGTGAATTTGGTTTAAAAGTTGTAATAACCTCCTTGGTTTTATTTCGTACTTACCATGTACAGCAATTGTTCTAGATTTTTTATTTGTAATTTAATATTAGCTTGGAGATGAGGTGGAGGTGAAAGCCATATATAATACTTATTGTCACAATATTGTGAGGGAGAGCCCCATATTTATTGGACTTCTGAAAGGCTTGATTGGACACACAGAAGCCTGTTCTGGTCTTATAGCTTTGGTTAAAGTGCTCTTGTCTTTCGAAAACGAATGTATTGCAGCCAATCGGGAAATGAGCGAGATCAAATCTACAATCAAAATTTATTGTCCGCCTCTACAGCCTGTGCAAGAAAATACAAAATACGTGCCTGGTGAGTGGTACACTTTAATTTGAAATTTTGCTAGTTCAAATTAGTTCTTATGGAAAACAATAAGTTTTTTTAAATAAACAAGGAAAACTACATATAACCTAGTTACGTTTTAAGAATTGACAACCAACTTATTATCTTGAATTAATTAAATAGTATATAAGACTTACTTATTATTTTTGTCACAACTTTGATCACTTTTGCTGAAAGTTTCAGATATTTCGGGGGGTTCT